>JAMKCH010006079.1:0-33399 GCA_023653785.1 Ophioderma brevispina
GAGCACACAGCTAGTAGGGGTTGTTTCACAATAGTAAAAATATATGCACTTCAGGCAAGTGAAAACCCAAAATTTGTCCTCATGATATATTTTTACTATTGCACTCATAGGCATTCAATATTTGTATACCATTCACCTGATTAATAAATCAGGAACAGGAAATAAGTATTGAATTGGCAAATAATGGGAAAAAAACAGTAACAATATATGGAGAAATATGAAGAAATAAAGTTGACCAACTTTAAACAACATAAACCAAAAAAAATAATAAAATTGACAAAATGTTTGATGAAAAATCCAGTCCCTCATTTCAAACAATTCTTTCACTGTCACAGAAGACCAGCATATATAATGATTATGAAGGGTTTTGATGAGTGATCTGTATAGTGGTATTTTAGCACAAAAAGTCCGCTCTAGGTGCACTTGGGGTGCGATCTGGTTTTGACACTAGAATCTTGTCTTATAACAGAATAAACTGCATCATAGTATTGACGTTTTATTCCGTAAAAGAGTAGAAGAGAGGATTTTTCTAGTTTAGTACGTCACATGAAACCAAAGCGCACCCTGGAATCCCGAGCGCACCTATACTTTGAATACCATCAAATAGGTGGGCCTCATAACAGTGCGAACTGATATGGAATAATGTGGGTGCAAGACAACGCAAGAGACGCAGTGTGTATAGTTTGCGTGGCGCGCGCCATTCTGTGCAAACGCTTGAGTAAAGTTGGTTTACTTTTATGCGCAGAACGATAACAACCGAATAATGCCCGCCTATTTGGTGGTAACCAAAGTATAGAGCGGATTTTTTGTGCTAAAATACCAGCATAGATCTGTTTCACACAAGCTGTTTGGAGCCTTGAGCATTCAATTTAGCACCCACTGCTGGCAGCAATGGAAAGAATTTGTGTTTGAAGTGCGATGGTTCCATGCGAAGAAACCGTGGAGCTAGCTCTGTGCATTTTGTTTGCGCAAATCAAAAAAAAAAAAAATCGCGTAGATCAAATTAAAGTTGTGCATCCTCCACACCCGCGTTCACTGTTTTGCTGCATACTGAATGTGCAGTGTCTTTTGGCCCAGCGAGGCACCCAAATTGTTAAAAAGAGTCAAATTTGAGTTATTTTAGGCATTTAATGGAAAAAGTAAGTCAGAAACAACTATTTTTTATTTCAAAATTTCAGTAGTTTTTAAGGTGTTCCAAACATCATATTTTTACTTTTCCCATAGACTTGCATGGTTTAAAAAGTGACAAAATACCTGTTTTTGGTTTGGTTATAGCTCAAAAACCAACGTTGCAACCCCATTTTTAAAGGCTGGACTCAGAGATTTCCTGAGGGAGGGGCACCCTCAATTCAACAAAATTTGTGTTTTTGCATATACATAATGCTTGTCCCATTATACTAATCATGTGTGAAAGACCTAGATCAAATCAAAGTCTTTAATATAGAAAATCAACAAACGTTTGTTAAAAATTCCAGGTCAGGAAATTTTGTGTAACCACGTATCTATGGCATTGGTGACAATGTACATAAAGGGATCCTAAACGAAAACGAAAAATCGATTCATCTCTAACTTTGAATTACAGCATTTTAGGTGAGTATCTTAGTTCTAGAGAAATTTTTTAATACTACTACAAAAAATCTTGAGTCAGCCTTCAATTGATTCAGAACCATTTCAAAAATACTATATAAATTCTGGACCAATTCTAGTCATGTAGTTTCACATACCCACACATCAAACCCCTTAAAAGGACACTATAAGTGATTTGAAAAATATTGAAAATTTCACGGAATAGCTTCTAAGTGAAGGTAAGTCTGTAGAATTCTCAAAGTTACCTTTTCCAGCTGCAGAGTTGACAGAAAAAGGATAGAAAGAGAGAAACAACGGCAGTGTTCCAAGATACGATTTCTCCATTTCATTACGTGTTTGTAGTTAGTAGTGTCCGTTCGGGCAATAATGACTCAAATCTCCGATTCTGTCCTTATTGGTTGCTTCTGGTTCTTTATCATTTGCAGGGTATGTTAGGGTATATGTACTTGTTACATACATGGCCCAAAAATTCTATTTTTGATGATTTTTTTGATTTGCTGATTGTAGCAATCACTGATAGTGTCGTTAACTGTATTCAATTTTTATTCAGAATCAGAAGACTTTATTCAAAATCAGAAGAGTAATAAAGCAATTTTATTGAATTAAGGGGATGGCCTGATTTAATTATTTAAATCGTTCCAAAGAATAATGACTTTGACCCGAATACCCCATCTGTATAATGTTAATGCCAGAAATTTCACTTTCTTTAATTATGAGAGCTAAAAACGGGATTTTGTAATGGCCCAGAGAATACGGGTAAAATAATTTTGGTCAACTAAAATCAGGCATATTTTCACTCAAAACACCCAAGCCTACTAACATCTTTTAGCCATATTATTTCAACAGAACAACACGAGTAAAATAGAAATAGAAAATGAACTTTCAAGCAGGGAGAGTCGGAGCAGATTAATATTTAAAGGTGATATGAGAGATTTCAAATAACCACGGTATCCAAAAAAAAAATTGAATTCTGTTTCGGCACTGATGTAAAGCTTATATTAAAAACTGTCCCCATCTGTAAGGATTAGCTGAGAACTGTGTCTTTAGCCAAACAATTGCGAAATCAGCCTATGTTTTCTACTGAAATTAAGCATATACAAATCACCATTTTTGTTTTCTTTTAAGTTATTTCTGTGACAAATAAAAGGTGGGAATCTATTAAGGTCTAAATCTATTGAATCACTTTACAACCACAGAAAAATATTGGATTGACTTGAAATCTCTCGTTGCACTTAAGTTCATTAATTGAACAACAAAAAACTAGGTGAGAGTTAGGTGGATCTAAAAGAACCAACAACACTCTACAAGCAATGTAAAATATTAAATACTAATTTTCAATGCCAGGGGGAAAGGAACTACAAACAATATTTTTTTTTACTTTCAAATTTTGACCACAGGTTTTTCTCACAGATAGATAAAAGACCGCCCACTTCGATGGAAGTTGTCTGTTTTCCTAAAACCTTGGTTGTGCATTTAAACTTGTATAATTTTGTGTAGTATATTTCCCGGGGTGTTGCAATGCAATTTTTGAAAATAATTCATTACTTAGCCAGATGGAATCACTCCATTATCCTCTATGTATACCCATTACAACTCTTATTTATTGTAATAGTTACTGTTATTTGACCTTATAATTTTGCACTATTCAAAAATAATTTACTCCCTACAACTATCTCAATCAAACTTGTACCCATTTTTCAGGCACACTCAACCCATACCCAGTTAGCCTGGATTATCCAGCATTGCATGGGCTTGAGCCATATCCCCAAGAACACACCCCCTGCTATGTCCACACTTCCTAATCAACAAGATCAATTGTCAATGACAATGGACCATCAATGAGTAAATAGATTAATTACTCCTTAAGGGTTATAGAGGATTTGGATAATTAAAATAATCGATCGATTTTCTAATTTTTATATATGGATTTTAATTGATGTAGTGAAAATCTGTAAATTAAAAAATGCGGGGTCACCGACGTTCGTTTTTGAGCGATAGGCTGTTCAAAAAAAGTTGTATTTTTTCAAAAAATTTGTACAGAGTCTTTGGGAAAACGGAAAATGTTGCCGTTTTAGGGCATAAAATATTAACAAATCGAACGATTTTTGATTTTTCTTACTTATGTTAGGAACCTTTATAAGATCTTTCGGCGCACCAATAAAAAACTGGGTGTCACCGACTTAGTTTCGAGAAAAAACTGACGAAATTAGAACCTAAAAAATGGCAATTTTCCCTTCAAGTGCGTCTGTTTGCAGAACAAAAGCGCACCATAGCTGCGGATTGAAGAACGGGGAACTAAGCGCAAAACAATGCAAAGTACACGTTCGCAAGAGAATTGGCTCTTGTTGACAGCAGGAAGCATAATAACTCTGGTGTGAGGGGATGGTCGGGAGAGTGACGGGGGAGAGGGGGCGAGGGAGCGGGGAGGGGTGCTACACGTGAGGGAGATGATCGTGAGTGAGTGAGGGACTCGCCTCGCGTTGAGTGAGGAGTGAGAGACTGGAGTTTGAGAGCGATGTGGAAACGAGCAGTATGAGGGTATCGCGGAGACTGCGCACATTTTGTTTAAATTAGGCAACAGATCAGAACTATACAAGGAAAAATATAAAATAAGGTTAATTCTGCATGTAGGCTCATGTAGAAATAAGGGGATGAAGTTTTATCGGATTTAATTTGTCCCGATAAAACTTTACCCCCACACCATTTCATATGTTTTCCTATCAAAAATCGGGTCTTGACTTTGAAAGCTAAGATCCCGAAACCTTCCCCTCTCTTCCGGCTCCAGGCGAACAAAATGCACATACGAAATTAAAGTTTTGATAGGCCTACATTAGAAATTAACTGCCATGCATAAGTGTTGTGATCTCATTCGCGAAATTGCGAGATATTGGACTCTTGATAAGGAAAACGAAACAGACGTTTCTAGGCTGTTTCACCCTTTTCCAGAAATCTGTCACTAAAAAAACACCAATTTAGGAAATGTATAAAGACACCCCTCCCCGACATCTAACATGTTTGTGTCGTTATTCGTTTAATGTCGGTACATGGGCGGTTTGTCGGCAATCGGACCCTTACCCCTAACCGACCCCACCAGCTACAGGCACATCTATGAAAACGATTCGGGATGCCCCTGGATGTGCTTAAACAAAATTTGTATGAGGCGATTGAAACGAGGTCAAAAAATACAACTAAAAACGCAAACATTCTCGACGGTGAAACTGTGCAATTCATTGCATCACACGCACCTATAAGAAATCTCCTAAGCTCAGACTGGAGTGCGTAAGTGGCACAGCGGCGAAAACTGACACGCAGTACGCAGAATGCCTTTTCTCTTCAATTATCCTCCATAAACCTTAACGGCCACGCGAGATATATGATTACCAAACTCACACCCTGTTTACACATTTTGAGGATCTGGGAAAACCAGCCACATGGTGCAATTTATATTTGAGTTTGATATCATTGCAACAGTTTGAAAGATTAAAGTTGTCATAACTTTTTACTTCATTTTCTATATAATACACATATCAAAAGTTACTGCCTTATACAATATGGCAAAAAAATAAAGTTACAAAATAACAGATTTTAAGGTAGTTTCTTTATTTTCAAAACGTCATCGTGCGACATGTGGCGGGTTTTCACAGATCACATCACATTTTCCTATTAGTGTTAAGAAGATCGTAAGCGCAATAGGCTCCATGTGATAATCTGTGTGGCTGCCATGTAATAGGATAACTCAAGTTATCTTTCCTGCGTCACGTGGCTCTTGAAATGGTTCATTAGTGACAGTAGCCTGCCCAGGCGCGTAACCAGACCTAAGCCTCCGGGGGGGGGGAACTCAAGGTTCCCATTTTTTCCCGGTTCGCTTCGCTCGTCGGTATATTATATAGAACCCGATTTTTCCCCTTCTCCCCCTTATTTCGTCATCATTTTTTAGTTCTCGTCCCATTTAGTGTCCCCCGGGTTACGGCCACTGCGCCTGCAACAGTGACAGAACCATTCAAGAGCCACTGACCAAAGAATCTTGGCAAAATAGCTTGTTTGATGGGAATTCGACCAAATGAGCTATTGCACTTACAACCTTTTTGCATTCCACATGACAGTTTTTGCCACCATTTCACCACCAATTCACATATTTAACGAGCGGCGATACAGCGATAGACTCCTGCATTCAAGCATGGATCAAAATTTGACAGAACTTGGCCATGAGTGTGGACTAATTGGAAAACAAACTTCTATGATAAATTTGACAAATTGAGAGAATTGACAGCCCTTGGTGTCAGACGGACATTCACCTTTCTGCAGATTAAACCCTTTTTTACTTATCTGTTGTGAACGAGTTGGATGTATGTGTGTCAATGATTCAATAGCCAACATTTTTACACCTGTATATTATCACACGGATTTCTGGTGTGTAATTAGGGACAGGGTGCTGGTTGGTATTTAATTTTGGGAGGTACAGATTCTGGAGGGAAAAAGTGGACTTCTGTGCACTTGTCATTGGTACAGAGGGTGAATGTAGGTATGTGCCCGACGTTTTTAATATTTTTTGAATTTTAATAACATACCACTTTGATTGATAAACTCCCAAAATGTTCCCATTACTAAGCAGTCATAACAAGGAATTTGTAGGCTATGGAAATCCTGTGACAACTGTAGTGACTGAAATACTTGTTCACGTACTCTTTTACCAAGAAAATAACCCAGACTAGGACTTTATAAATAAACAAAATGAAATACTAACACTGAATTTTCATGAGATATTTTGTGAATGAATAATGAACAGGGACAGGATTATTTTTAAGAAATTGGGGCAAAATTAGCCTAAGTACAGTGTGAAAGTGCCCACGGTTGCATTCACATATGAAATGGATATGGGTGTAAGGCTGGTGGGTTCCAAACCAGGGACATTCGGTGACAGGGACTGACAAAAAAAGGGGTCTTTGGGTGTATTTCAAAATTAAAGGTTGATGCATGCGTATGTGATGCCTACCATATACTGTGGGTAATTAATCTTTCAATATGCGATGCAGGTTGTCTTTTTAAAACTATTCTTGTTTCCCACTGTGGGCCGTACAAAATGGTAGCATTAATTTGAATACATTATGAACATTTTGCATTATTATCATATCAATTATATATTGTAATTTTGCTGACTAATAGATGCTACTTTTCAACAAGAATGTGCTTAGAAATATAATTGAAGCATAGATAATTAGCCTGTAGCCTGAATTCTGACTTTTTCGATTTAAATAGGCAATCCAAATTGAATTCTGGAAACATTTGCCACTCGGAACTCTTAGCAGATTACTTTGATAGCCTTTTTATCTGTTAACCAATGACAATGACATGGGACGTGAAAAGAAACGTGACAGTAAGCATGCACTTGCAATAATGCGCTTGCTATGGTCTACCCCGCCCCAACAATATATAGTCAAATCCAAATGTGCCGCTTTACTTTTCAGTCTGTCGGGATTGAACTTTTTATCTTTTCCACTGCGTTTCAATTGTAGTCAATGTATATTGTTACTGTAGGTTTAATGGTGTCACGCTTCATGTTTTACTTTGATAACATAAATTCAGTACAGAATGCGCAAAGCAATCGGCTGACTCTTCTAGATGTGTTGATAAGAAAGATAAAAAAGTGGAAAGAACAGAAAAATACATGCAAACACCATGAAAGTGACATACCGCCAGGGGCACACATGAACATGTCAAAAAGTTACAATGGACCATTCCAGATGATTTTATTGGATGGACAATATAATCGGCTTAACACATGAAGTGGGCTTGAAATAGGAGTTATGGTATTCTATGAAGCACACAGTACCTAACAGAGGCAGGAATTACAGCAGACAACGCAATATCAAACCCCTCAGCTCAAAACAGTAACAAAACCATAACATTTAAGGTTTTTTGTTTGCTCGTATCCACAAGTCATTGGTAATGGCTTTGTGGTGGTGTCAGGATTTATTCAGCTAGTGTGCTGATCTGGGGCCGCGTGTATCCATGATACGGACGCTCCTAACATGGCCCGCTAAAAAAAAAAAAAAAAAAAAAAACTCTTAGCAGATTACTTTGATAGCCTTTTTATCTACTAACCAATAACAATGACATGGGACTTGAAGAAAAACATGACAGTAAGCACGCACTTGCAATAATGCGCTTGCTATGGTCTACCCCGCCCCAACAATAATAGTCAAATCCAAATGTACCGCTTTACTTTTAACTTTTTATCTTTTCCACTGCATTTCAATTGTAGTCAATGTATATTGTTACTGTAGGTTTAATGGTGTCACGCTTCATGTTTTACTTTGATAACATAAATTCAGCAAAGAATGCGTGAAGCAATCAGCTGACTATATTCTAGATGGGGTGATAAGAAAGATAAAAAGGTGGAAAGAACAGCGAAAAATACATGCAAACACCATGAAAGTGACATACCTCCAGGGGCACACATGAACATGTCAAAAAGTTACAATGGACCATTCCAGATGATTTTATTGGACGGACAATATAATCGGCTTAACACATGAAGTGGGCTTGAAATAGGAGTTATGGTATTCTATGAAGCACACAGTACCTAACAGAGGCAGGAATTACAGCAGACAACGCAATATCAAACCCCTCAGCTCAAAACAGTAACAAAACCATAACATTTAAGGTTTTTTGTTTGCTCGTATCCACAAGTCATTGGTAATGGCTTTGTGGTGGTGTCAGGATTTATTCAGCTAGTGTGCTGATCTGGGGCCGCGTGTATCCATGATACGGACGCTCCTAACATGGCCCGCTAAAAAAAAAAAAAAAAAAAAAAACTCTTAGCAGATTACTTTGATAGCCTTTTTATCTACTAACCAATAACAATGACATGGGACTTGAAGAAAAACATGACAGTAAGCACGCACTTGCAATAATGCGCTTGCTATGGTCTACCCCGCCCCAACAATAATAGTCAAATCCAAATGTACCGCTTTACTTTTAACTTTTTATCTTTTCCACTGCATTTCAATTGTAGTCAATGTATATTGTTACTGTAGGTTTAATGGTGTCACGCTTCATGTTTTACTTTGATAACATAAATTCAGCAAAGAATGCGTGAAGCAATCAGCTGACTATATTCTAGATGGGGTGATAAGAAAGATAAAAAGGTGGAAAGAACAGCGAAAAATACATGCAAACACCATGAAAGTGACATACCTCCAGGGGCACACATGAACATGTCAAAAAGTTACAATGGACCATTCCAGATGATTTTATTGGACGGACAATATAATCGGCTTAACACATGAAGTGGGCTTGAAATAATATTAAGTAGGACTTATGATATTCTATGAAGCACACAGTGCCTAACAGAAGAAGGAATTACAGCATACAACACAATATTGAAACCCCCCTCAAAACAGTAACAAAACTGTAAAATTTAAGGGGAAAAGGAATCATAACTTGAAGAAATGCACTTTTGGCATTTCTTGAATGCAGGCAACAACAGAAGATTTTTTTAATGTCAACTGGGAGTGAATTCCACAGGTTTGGTGCAACCACAGCAAAAGAACTGTCACCAGCTTTCTTACTAATGCATGGAACAATGAGCCATGTGACATTAGAGAAGGTGGGGGTTCAACTTCCAAGGGGAAAATCCCCCAGGGGGGGGGGGGGGGGTCCATATCAAAAGATTTAAAGAAATATTGATGAAAAAAGGCCCCCACCCCTGTACCTACCAAGCAAACACAGGCATGGCATGATTTTAATAAAGTAAGATTTTTTATTCACCAAATTTGCTTAGAATGATCTCAGAGGGTGTTTTGAATCAATCCCATAATGCATTGCAATGTGCCTATACTGTACTGTACTAAACACATGTCAGTACTTAGGGATAAAAAGTGTTCCAAATGTTAAAGAACCACAGGACATTTCATAATCATGCTAAAAATTCCCTAAGTACTAACGCTTTGTGGGCTAAAATGAGCATAAAAGTCTGGGTTTTTATGTGGTGAGAATAGGATTTTTGTGTGATCACATGACCTTATTGAGGTGAATTTTCCCAAACCTGGTGCATTGTGGGATTGAATCAATACACCCTCTGGAATGATCTTTAAAGGGGGATAGTCTGATTGGGTATATGAACTTTTCATCTTAATAGAATGGCCTTCACCTCCAAACCCCATAAATTTTGCACCGATATTTCAATCCGTTTTGATGTGGGAGCTAAAAACGTGATTTGGTAAGCCCCATAGAGTACTCTGTAAAATTAATATTGGTTCCCCAAAATAAGGCACATTTTTGCTCAAAACTTTCAAACCAAACATCTTTTAGCCCTATAAGATTTCACAGAGTAAATAACAAAATAGTAGCTTTCTTCTGATAGGCCCCATACCAAAATGTTGACCACTTCCGGTAAAATCTTGGGTTCTGGGGACGAGGCTATTGGCGATCGGGCCATAGCCCTTTAACAATATAGCTCTAAAGCTTCAAGAATTATCAATCAACTGGAGGGGTAGGCAGGGGCGCAGGTCTACTGGAGGGGGCCTGATGTATGGGCTAGTCCTCACATGCCCAAGCATGAAGATGGGTTTGTGTAACACCTTGGCTAAGAGCTAATTAAGCTATCTAAAAAAAACTAAGAGCTAATGAAGCATATCAATCAATCATTCAATGGTCCTATGACCATAGGCGTGCCCAGGAAATTTTATTGAGGGGGGCTGGACTAAAGATGTTCGAACCATGAGAGCAAAGCGACTAACGGGTGGGGTCCAGGGGTGGGGGCCCCTGGTGGGGTCCAGGGGCAACGCCCCGGTGGGGTTTCAGCGGGCAGAGCCCCGGAAGCTGAGGTTTTAGGGTTTTCAAGACCTGAAAACGCCTTTCCTTGCGTACTTCCCGACACTTTTTGATCCGCATTTGCATGAAAAAAATCAAATAAATGTACCATAAAATCATTCTTTTTCTTCTTTTCTTTTCCTCTTTTTTCTTTCTCCCTTCCTCTTTCTTCCTTCCTCTTTTTTCTTGAGAAATTTGAGGGGGGCTTTAGCCCCCAAAGCCCCCCTCCCCCCGGGGTACGCCAGTGATGACATTCAAAGATGAACAGAATCAAGTTTTGTCCCTTTAATCCAGAAACTGTCCACTGGTTTTGTAATCTGAGATCCACTCAATACAGCCACAAGTTTAGCTGTCATCACAAATTAGGTGCATCCCACACGTGCCAGACCCTATCCCAGGCAGACTCGCCAAAAACCAATTTATTTTGCTCGAGGGCGCTGTGCAGGAGTGCTGCACACTGCTCACAAAACTCTTCACTGTTACAAATTTTTTTCACCCCAAACCACCGAACACAACCCCAGGCATCAACAGGCATGTGGATTTTTTTCTGCTTTCTTCTCCTTTCATATCCTTTGGGAAATTGTCCACTTGGTTACCTGGTTACCTGAATTAATCGGAGCATTTGGAGTAGAAAATACCGCTTATCAGTACCAGAGATCTCCACGATGGTTTCTTTTTACCCGTAGGCCAGCGAAAGTGCCTGGAAGAGGGGCAGGTCTCACAACTCTACGTTTAAAGCTGGCAAAAGAAATTGTACCTCTTCTAATCCCATGGTTCACGAGATAGGCTTCCCACGGTATGCTGTTACAAGATATAGTGGGAAGTCCTTTTTGTCGGCTTTTGTCTGTCGTTTCCGGCCCCTGGTTCCCCACAAACCCCTAGCTACCATAGGTGTAATCTTTAGGGTTAGAAACAGTATGGGAATTTTTCTGTTCTCTTTTCATGAACCCCAAAGCAATTTAATTTTTGGCTGACACTTGACATTTTAAAAGATGTTGGAAAGTGCAAATTTATTAAACTTCTGTGGAAATTGTCATTGCCTGGTTACACCCATAGGATTCAAGTACAACACATTAAACTCAAGCAATAAGTTAAAAGAGATTTCTGTTGTGTCATATCTGGTGTCTTTTTCTGTTTTGCAGTCACAAGTAAATGCGAGAGACACATATTACTTCTTAAAGATTAAGTTGATGCTGAAAATGGGTTTTCAAGGAGCAAACTCAGCTAGAGGGTACTGGTTCCACTCAAATAAAATTTTCTTTCATTTTGTCCATTCCCATGGTTTGAATTTTATGATAAGAAAGCTAAAGAATATAATTAGTTGAAGAATGGTCCATGTTGCACTTTAAAGGCAAATTTGTCATTTTTTGGCACTTTTGGCATCTTCAACAAAGCTTTAACATATATATGGATATGATTTTGCTGTTAATTATGAGTGTTGCATATCAAGAAATTATAGTTATACTGTTCTGTGATAGCTTGTGATGTGTGAGAAAAATATTACAGCATTTCAAAGTTACTGGTTCAAAAGTGGTAATTGGTAATGGTAGCACTATTAAACTTACTATGGGGACAAAGTTTATTACTTTCAAAACCAATGAAGCCTAGTTTAAAGGTACTTGTTCTGATTTATGTCTTTTCAGTGTTCTCTATACTTCGGGTAAATCAGGGGGTCCCAAAGACAATCGGAACATGCACCTTTAACTCCAAACCTGGCAAGTTCTATAATTTCTATCTGTATGTAAGTTAGGACATGTATGACATATATATCACAACTTCACAACAAAGTGCTGAATTTTTCCAAATCAACAGAATTGTCAATCAAAGTCATCAAATATGCCTAGAACTAAAAATTGTAAAATTTTTACTAAAATTGTAAAATACCAGCACCAAAATTCCATTGATTTCTGAAAGACAGTCTGGCTGTTAAGGATATTAAAGGTCCTATTGAAATGGCCCAAAGCCATGTTCCACTTTTTGGACCAATTAAGTGTGATCATCTTAACCCTGTATAAACTACCACCCGATTGGCTACAAAGGCAGCCTTATAATTTATTGAGCCAATCAGGCCCATTGTAAGAATGCTGGTAAGGCTGAAGAGGATTAGTCTTAAATATTTTATAAACTCTATTTTAATTGGTTACTATAATGACTATACCATATAATGAACCAATCAGAAAAGGTGTAAGAAACGCAGTAGTGTTCAGGGGTTAAAAGGGTTCAGTGTCTGCTGGTGAACAAAAGATGAGATCTAGACTGACATTCCCTGAGGTAATAAGAGGACTAATTTGACCAAATCAACATCCAGCTCTCCAAAGAAAGCCTATGGTGTGATTTTACAAATTGATGGTGTGATATGTTGCAGATGGGCAGGAGTGTGAGATAGTAGCATCCCAAGTAGCGTACTTGGAAGTTATTGCTCAGTTTTAAAGGTCCATGGTCCAATCGCTAATAGCCTCGTACCCAGAGACCCCAGATTTTACTGGAAGTGGTGAAAATCACCATTTGTTTCATTTACCCTGTGAAATCTTAGGGCTAAATGATGTTTGGTTTGGATGTTATGAGTGACAATATGCCCCATTTTGTTTGACCAATATTATTTTTACACAGTACTCTGTGGGGCTTATAAAATTGCGTTTTTAGCTCTCGCATCAAAACGGATTGAAATATTGGCGCAAAACTTTACAGATGGGGTTTTGGGGTGAAGGCCCTTCTATCAAGATGAAACCTGAAATTCTGTCCACTCAAAACCTGTGCCATCTCCAGAGTAAAGCTATGTCCAAGAAAATAAAGCCTACTGATAGCAAACTCAATAGGAGAAGGGCACTATCACCATTTGACAGGGTCCAAATATCCTGGGACTTTGCCAACATCATTGTGCAAGCTCAATGCTGTGTGTTAAGCCCGGGTATAAATAGTGAGTACTTCCCCGAATACAGCCATGTGGCAAGTAGCGTAACAGGCGAGTGGGCGAGGGCAGTTGGCAATGCACAGACCTTTGAACAGGAAAAAGCTTGAAATCATGCTAAATCAGCCCCTTTTGCTTGCTCACCAGGAATTTTCAACTCCAACCAGCAAAATCTGCCTCCAAACCACCTCCTACCAGGAAAATCTACCTCAAACTGTGAATTTGCCCCTTCTGACAAGTGTGGCACCACACTTTTTTCCTTGGGAAGGGCAAATTGGGAAGTCTGAAGAGCAAAAATTATCAGATTCGTGCAAAATTCCGCAATTTCATAACGATTTGGCACCTTTTTGGGGAGGAAAAAAAATTGAGAAAGGACTTGATTCTGTGATATAGGCAATGACTCCCTCATGCCCAATTGGCACTGCTACTACTGTTAGATGTTTATTTCTGTAGAAAGTTACTGCTAACAGAATTTAACACTACTTTCAGTAAGGTAATATGGCCATTATCTCATCAATAGACCGTTAACCGCAATGTTTGTAAACATTTAGGGCCTGGTATCTTGAAATGTGTCGGCCTGACTGTTACACCTGGGCAATTGTATCCTATCTGTTAAGCGTTTTAATACTATGAGCCTAACGATTCGCAGGAATGGATTCGGAGCCCCAAAAGACGGGACGTAGGATTTAACTGGTCCTATACTAAATTCAAATCGGTTTTGATCACATAGCGTGCGTGTGGGGCTTTGCACCAACTTAACTTCCACCCTAAGTGAAATTATTTCATTACTGACCTAACAGTATAGATTTTCCTTCAGATTATCTCAGGTGTATATGTCAATTTTCAAAGCACACAGTTACAAATCCTTGTATAAAAGTAGACTAAGGCTGTAATCCAATCATTGTAAAGGTCTGAAATTCTAACCAACATTATAGCCTAAATGTGTTTAGATTTGATTCGATTGTAAGAATTATGATAACTGATAAATCAGTGCGAAAGTAAATGGAAGTGTGTGTTTGTATGTTATTATCTGATAGTTGTCAGTGTAACTCTTCCTGTGTCAGTGTCAATTTTTATGAAGCTTTCCAAAGCTAAAAATATGTTTCAATTTATGTAGCTATTTTTGTTGCCTTTGTTTATTGGGCAGTACTACCTGATAAGTCGCAGGTGCGGCACCAGGGTAAAATCATAGAGGGGCGAAACAACCTAGGGGGATGAAACAGTACAAAATGGAACTCATTTGGGTTAAAACGTACCCCTAATTTTGCGCAAAAAAGACCCCTGTTGTTTCCTAAATTTTGAAAATCTCAGGGGGAGCGGTCTTCCCCTCCCTGCACCCCCCTGGCGCCGCCCCTGGATAAATCGTAGCCAAGTAAATGGGAAGTATTTGTGTGAAAAAATCTTCCACAACCCTTAATTGTACAAAGTAGGGATAGCGACCTATATAATAGGTAAGCTTGGTATGATTTACATTAAGTCATACAAGGTCATGTAAAGAAACCATAGCAATGGAAGTGCTAAATACTTCACTCCACTAAGTTTAATGAGAACAAATTTACAAATTTAATACTAATTAATTAGCATTAATTCCTTCAACAACTATACCAGGCTACCACTTCACCAAGTTGGAAGACAATCAGTCATGCCATTGAGGACTTACTGACGATTAATAGAACTGCAACAAAATATGCATTACTTTAATTATATATCAATTATATGCATGAATTCCCTCGTCCAAACAGACAGGACTCACCAGGGTAAAACAATAATTTTTTGAGGAACAAATTTCTCTACTTATTTGTATTTAATGCGATGTAGAATATATACCAAGAATGTTCCAGAGGTTTATTGGACCAAACAAGTCAGAAAGAAAACCAAGAGTTAAGTTTTGAACTTTTTTTTTGTCAGTACGGAGTTCAGTTTTTGAACTTGCCTGGCTCCCTCATGTACCCTATTCACTTATACACCATTCTTCCATCATCAGGAGCATCAGTTTCAAGATTCCTTGAATGGCTTAAAGCGGCACTGGGCACATTTTCACAAACTGTGAAATTTCTTCATCGGATCGCAAATGAATCTGAACCTTTTGAGATGAGATATATTTTACATAATACATACCCAATAAGATAGGGCATTATAAGAGGCTAGCATCCAGGTATTTGTAGGCCAACGTTAAGTTTGACGTAACTTAAATCAACAAGGGCATGTCGTATTACATGAATGGCATAGACTCGAACTCAATTGATATCAAACCCACAAAGGTCTGACCGGTCTAAACCGGGTTCATGCCTGTGGAATCGGGCTCCCGGCGGTGTGCTTTTCTTAGTGTTAAAAAACGTCCATTTCCCGTCATCTGCTGAATAAATGTCGCCGCCGACATTAATTATAAAAATCTTTCTGTTTCCCCAAGGGGGGGGGGATTTTTTTTCCTTCATATGGTATTAATCATTTCAGTAAGGGCTAATGTAATAAAAGCTTTACAACCATGCAAAATATCAATTTTGCAAAAATTGGTGAGGCACTCTATTTCAAATTTGCCAGTGTCTCTTACATTCCACTGCTACTATATAACATGTACCAGTTTGGAAGCAATGTTAAGTAGACTTTTTTAAGTACAAATACTTTTGGAGACAGTTCTATAATCCTTCGTTTTCACCGATGTATGGATTCAAGGCTCTCCCTGCTTATCCAGCCAACCGTTCAACTGTCAAAAGATTTATTTGTTCCTGGCATGACAGAAAATCTATGTCATCTTTTTATAAAGAAAAAATGGCATTTCAGCTTATTCAGTTCAGATGTGAAATAAATTGGTATGGCACTTTAGAGATGGGTATGAGGGGTCAGGGTTCTTACATCAAGATGGCTACTTTACATAATGAAATTTGGTCATCCCAAGCTTTTTAGACCAAACGCTATTTATTTAAAAACATACCAAATGAGCACTGCTTTTTTAGTTCCACAAACCATTCCACTTAGAACGTATTCTATTTCCACAGTAACTAGGTTCACATTTAGCAAGACGCACTTGAGAGCCACTCCTTTTAGCCTTACAGCCTTCAAGAATATTAAGTTTCATCAAATGAGAGTTTACTCGCGCAACTCAAAGACTCTTCCAACCACCCAAGACCCTGCAACACCTTTCAGGGTTACCTTCCTTCCATAATTCTGACAATTCGATTGTGTTAGAATCCTAAAATGACATTTTTTGATTCCACCTTCGGTCAAAATAAAAATTCAATACAGAGCTATATCATTTAAAGCGCCGGGCTAATCCTGCACAATCCGATTTACACAACTTCTATATTCTGTAATCATGCAAAGGTGGGGATTGACAACTTTGTGAGTAAAATAATATGTCATGACCTGGGATTACCAACCTTTTTCTGGGCGACAAATCAAGTTATTCTTTTCTCCTTTGTTAGCATAAGTTTATAAACTTCTTTTGGTTACAAATACATTGTTTAAAAAAAACCAAAAAAGAAAAATTAAAAAAAAAAATACGATATACAAAAAAACAGGTGTAAACTTATAACAGAGACTTTCAATTTTAAGAAAGGGGCTTGCAGGTATGGAATTAGCAAAAAGTAAACCATCGGCAATGCTTTCAAAGATTTAAAAAGTGAATGAAATTCTTTTTATTTTGATATTAAAAACTCTCGCCGCTATTTATGTAATTGTGTCCACACTGACCATGGCCAAGGGCTACTCAGCGGATGGCAGCGTCCACTTGGTCCGAGTGACCACTTACTCGAAGACGAAAAGAAGAGGTTTAACTTTTTTATGTTTCGAGAAAAAAGAAACCATTGTTGTTTTGAATTTTAAAAGGCTTAATTGGTTGCCAGCTCCTTTTGTCCGAATCAAGTGAAATACAATTTTGTTCCTTTTGGTGCAAAATGTATTATTTGTATAATGCAGTAATAAGTTGCTTGGAATCAGGCCCGTAACAGGATTTTTTAGGGGAGGGGCAAATTTTTTAAAAAGGAGGATTTTCTCCCAATTCCCCCCCCCCCTCCAAAAGGGGGAAATTTGGCAAAAGTGGAAATTTTTACCAAAATTTTAACCTTTTTTGACAAGCAAGCAAATAAAAAAAACCTGAATTTTGCTGACTCTGGCTCGCAAAATTTATTTTCTGGCCCTTTTAGGGTTTTGGGGCTTTTGGGAATTTGGGGGTGTCTGCCCTCCCCCCCACCCCCACTGGTTATGGGCCTGCTTGGAATGCTCTAGTATCAAAATCAAAGAGGCCAAGAGTAACATTTTTCATATATTCAATGTAAGAGCTGAGGTTTTCGCACGGTCGGAGACCGTGCTTTGCTATGGGTTTTAACCCAGAAGTAATATCTTCATGAATTTTTCCATAGGATTGCATGGACAAACGAAATACATGGGTGCCTTTCTAGAAGTTAGATTTAGGAACTGTGTGATTAGTTTTAGACGAAAAAGATTTGTATTATAGATCCGTATAGGTAAAGATAAAAGTCGCGAATGTGCATTGTAGTTATTGTTCTTCAAGATTTCCAAAGAGTTAAAGACGTGTGTTTACAAATCATGAACATCTACATTAGTTTTTTGTCATGCGAAAACACTGTACAAAATCCGTATAGGTTTCTTTTTCACCTTCGACGTACTGCGTATTAAGCCACTTGACTAGTTATATAGGGGCGTGATAACACCTTAGCGTAAGGCTGACATTAATCCGGTGACCTTTGTGTGGTATACATTTTTGTGCTCTGGTAAGTTTGACCTCGTTGATATTCGCTGGTGCCGTCTAACTCTTTTGCACGTATATCCATCGAGTTCTAACTACTGCAAAGCGCTATGATCGGCAAGGTACCAGTCTAGTTCGAACATTGTGGTAACCTGGTATACACCCTAATTACTACACAAACATAGGCCAAACACTTCACGATTAAATGTGTTACGCAAATTCAAGTTTCTTTGTGTCAAATGTGACATAAAGTCCGTCGATACAATAAAACACCACTGAAACGAGGCAAGTGATTCCACAAACAACGTAATGTAGCTATGTGTATTAAATGATCGTGATGACGCAAGTCCGAAATGAATGACATAAAGATGTTAAACATGAGAGAGTGTACGTAATCTTACCCTGTATTAGCGATCATGTATCTTGCCGAGCTTCATTTGGTATTTTACTTCAATATATTAAAAAAAGACACCAACGGAAAAACACTAGAAGGAATAAGAAATCATCTTATGTGTATTTTTTAAGCTTTTCCTTCAGGTTCTTGCAAAATGGTTACTCTATGTTTATGACAATTAAGGTGACATGCAACGTGAAATGAGGTGTATAAAATTGCGCATTAGTAATAATGTAGTTTTACTATCACACACACACACACACACACACTGTAATATCACAGTGCAATTTATAGCAAATAACTGTAAAACTGAAAAGAAAATTACAGGATCGTAATTTCTTTCCCATCGGCGCCTCGAAAATCCAGATGGGACGGACACTCTAAACATGACTATCGTACTGCCTATCCTCTGCCAATCTCAGCCCCGGATATCAGCTATGTATTGTGTAAAAGGGGTGTTTTCATTTGGCCATATTTACTAAAAATATCATAGAATAAAATACAGTAGATAAAACAACAGCAGTGGGAAAAAGTAAAATCATCCTCAAAGTTGTAATTTGTTTAGGCATTAGACCATGGCCTACTGATTAGGCCATTTCTGATTATTGCAACATGACTGCGAAACCCAAACCCCTACTCTCTTAAATGGAAAATTGAGGTGAGGGAAAAGTCCAAATTAAGATTGAAAATCAGTCTTAAAAGCTCTTAAAGATCGAAAATTCAAACCAAATTCCATTGAATTTTCAATCGGATTTTAGACGTTTCCCTCAACTCAATCTTTTAAATTGATTTTCAATCTTTGGTTTTAAGAGAGTACGCGGGGGGAATTCCCAAAAGGGCCGAAAGGTCCACTTATTGCTGATTTGTGGATGAAAGGTCCAGAATTGAGAGAAAATTGTTTTGACAAGAAAGCCCATTTGATTGTGATGAGACGTTCAAAAGGAGGGGACCGGGGGGGTTGATCACTTATACCACAGGTCCAACGAATAATTTTCAAGGTCCCCCCCCCCTCCTCTTAAAAAAGGAACTTCCCTGCCGATGGCGGCCTGCCTCGAGCAAAGAGTATGCCTATATTTACATTAGCCATGATAATTATATCTCATACAATTTATTGTTTGAATAATTGCAGCCCAGGGCACGTAGTCAGTTACATCTGTAGGCAGCATTGTGGGGGCAAAAACGCGGGTCATGGAAAAGTGCCGCCCGACCAATGAAAAAATCGCCCTGATTGGAGGGTACGTCCAAAACGGCTGCTTTGCCTCAAAGTTTCCCAATTTTTGCCGCAATTTCTTCCAAGGGGGAAGACGTATGAGCACCACCCGCATTTCCGCCCATGAATTGACTAAGTCACTTAGTCATGTTTATTGGCCACTTTTCTCCGACCCCAGCTACACAACTGATTAGGTGTTTGGGAGTGGGAGTTCTTTGGCTGGCCCATTTGCAGTAAAATTCCTCCTGGCTCATTATAGCTAATGTGGGGGAAATCTTATAGCTCCTGACCTTAACACGTTTAAGCATATGAGGCATAGTGAAGTGTGATTTGTGACAGCGAAAAAACAAATAGGCCTCAAGAGATGGCTTGGAGAAAATACTGTAATGTCGCTGAATTTTTGCATGATGTGAATAGTGATCAACCCGTTTATTGACCACTCCCACTCAAATTCCAGCTAGCGGTTCATATTGCAGTAATTTCACCTGCTTCTAGACCTGTTTTAGAGTAGGGGGCCTAACTCTTGGACAGCTCTTGTTTTAACACATGTGAGGCATATAAAGACCAATAATGGAGAAGGCTTGGAGAAAATACTTGTAATTTCTCGTTAAAATATTGCGTTAATGAAGAGTTTGATGAACCCGTTTAGTGACCGCACCCATTCAAATCAGCTAGCGCGCGGGCAACCGCTAGTATTGTAATTCGGCAGTCCCCAATGTCACTGGGCAACGTGTAAACTTGGAGACGCCCGTACGCAGGGGGGTGCGGGGGTGCGGTTGCCCCCCCAAATCCACAAAAGGGGTAAAAGGTCCATTTTGCCGATTTTTTTTGATAACAAAGTCCAAAATTTAAAGAAAATATGACGAAAAGTCACTTTTTGGTGATAAGAATGTTCAAACTCCAAAAAAGGAGCATTTTTTAGGGGGTATGTCCATTTTTCAAAAAAGTCCACTTTTTCGAAGACCTGCACCCCCCGTAAAAAATCCTGTGTACGCCGGTCCTGCTTGGAGACGATCGAAAATGGTGGTTGGGCACGTGGGTACGTTATATTATAGCAATATGCGAAAACTGGAGACCCAAATTCAATTTAAGGAGCACTTTCTGATCCACATCATTACCAACTTGCCATCATTAGTATCATCATCATCTTAAGATTGGTTCCATAACGTTAGCATATGGGAATTTGGTGAGGAATGTCAAAATTTTTTTTAAAAAGTAAAATTTATACAGTTGTAATTTAAATTAAAGGTCCATGGCTTTACGATCGAGGGTAATAGCCTCGTCCCCAGAAGCCCAGATTTTACCGGAAGTGGTCAACGGTTTGGTATCAGAAGAAAGCTACATATTTTCTCATTACCGTGTGAAATCATAGGGCCAAAGGATGTTTTTGTTTGGAAGTTAGAGCAAAAATGACCCATTTTGGTCGACAAATAGTAATTTTACCAGTATCTATGGGGCTTACAAAATCACGTTTTAGCTACTTACATGAAAACGGTTTGAAATATCGGCTGGCGAACTTTACAGATGGGGTTTTGGGGTGAAGCCAACCTATCAGATGTGAAAATCATATCCTTAAATAGGGCCATCCCCCTTAATTAAAACATACTAGCAGCGTGATAGAGTGGTTTTCTGACAAAAGTGCTTTAAAAGTGTAATTTGTGATTGGGATGGGGAAAAGAAGTGATTTTTCTCCCCATGTGAATTTGTCGCTCTCAACATTTGATGTTTTGGTAGCAATTTGTGCCTTTAAATGCAATAGATTTTGGATTCTATTTAAATCTAGTATGTGTAAGGTTTGGGTTTTTAATATGACATGTTTCAGTGACATGCGTATTTATAACCTGCCACACAACATGATTCATTAACGATTGACGTTGGCAATCCTTTTTAAGGAATTTTGATTGCCTATGGCACTATCATCAGCATACAGACACTGTGTATGGAGACAGTAGGACTCCTATGCCAGTCAATTGTGTAAATAAGACTCAATTTGGAAGAACTAAAAGACTTCTAGGTCAGTATCATGATTTGCAAAACCCAAGAACTCAAGAAAGACTATAATTGACTATAAACCCACCACTTTACTTTGCAAGGAATGGCTAAAATTCAGGCCAGGGGTGAGTGCTGGCAGTAGCGTAGCCAATCGGGCACATGAGGGAAAGTGCACCTTGAAAAAATTGTGGGAAATTTTGAGAAAAATCATGCAAAAAATCAATGTTTTGGGACTCTATTTACTTTTCCCTACCCCTCAGCATCAACAAGGAGTCTATGCCACTGGCCGTTTGGTATAGAGTAACGACTATATCTATATACCTGGTTTTTTTTTTGTCTGCTCTTCTCCATAGACTCACCATATTGACATCACTAGCACTAGGGCCCATAGTCAAATTTCCACCCAAATCCCCCTCATAATAATGTCACCTAAAAGTGTTTTATCACTTCTGGGGTATGGGTGTTATTTTAATGTATGACGGCTCCCCCTTTTTTAAAATCACCCCAAGGTACAAAAGTGATCTCATTATACTTTTTGCCATATTTATGAAAATCTTCCCCCAGAAAAATCAATTCTGGCTATGGGTCTGGCTGTCACCAAAAGACCAAGACAAGTAGCCTGTATGATATTTACCCAATTTAAATTCATAGGAAATCTGAAGAATTTTTAAAAATAATCCCCCAAATTGGAGGACTAATCCGGTATCCTGGGACCTCCACCATGACAGCAAAGCATAGAAAGTTTCCCGTGGTACTGCAAGTCTACCATGTGAAGTGCATTGATTACAGTTGTACAAGAAGAAAAATGGCAACGAAAGGCAAAAAAGAAACTATAGGAAAGCACCTGTCACTTAAGACTTTTTTGGCATTCCAATTAACACTTACAGTAGCGACAACTTCTTCTCACATGATGACAACATTAAAGGTGCAACGAGAGATTTCAATATCAGGTGTCCCGAAATAATCGAAAGTACTGATTTTAGCCATGATGTAAAGCTATCCTCAAAAATACCCCCATCTAAAAGGATAAGCTGAGAAATTAGAAATTGTTTCTGTGGTAACAAAATTGTGAAATTGGAAGTTCGTATAGGAGCAAATACAAAAGTCAGCTATGTTTTAATTGAAATGAATACAAAATGTAAAAAAAATAAAAAATTTTTCTCTCTTTTAAGACATTTCTGTAGCCAAACAAGAAAGAAATCTATTGCGTTGTCTAATCTAATGAAATTACTATTATGAAAAGATTGGGTGCCTCAAAATCTCTAGTTGCACCGTTCCTTTAAGATCTCCTCCTAAAATTGAAGATGTCACTATAAGTGCAAATGATGGACCTGTCAAGGTTCTTGTAAAACAATGACATCCTTTAAGTCTTTACAGCATAATTATTATCACAGCTTATAATCTGTCATTTCTAGTTGGATTTTGCAAATTAGCTCAAAGGAAGGATATAGACTCTCAAAATAGAAATTGACTTATCAATGCACTCTCCATCTGTGACCTAACTGTAGGATCCTTTTCAAGATACCCAATAAGCACTTTTGGTATTCTGAATGATCCCACGAGGGGTACTCATTACTTGAAGAAGACCTGTCTCATGTATTCTAAGAAATAGTGCTGATGATGATCTTTATTTTGTGACAAACCTATACATGTTCCTCAAAAAGGTTTAGCATTAGGATGTATGTAGATGAGAAATCATATTATGAGCAGAGAATAAGTAAATTAAAGGGATGACCAATTTAAAGATATGAAGTTTTATCGTGATAGTTGGTTCTTCACCCCAAAACCCCATCTGTACAAGTTTTTGTTGCCAAGATTTCAATCGTTTTGTTCTGGAAGCTAAAACACATGATTGTAAGCCCCATAGGTACTGTGTGTATAAAATTATTATTGGTCACAAAATGGTGCCACATTTTCACTCACAACTTCCAAACATATATCATTTTGCCTAAGATTTAACAGGGTAAGTGAGAAAAATAGTTCTTTTTAGGATACAAAACTTTTTATGTACATGTACTAGGGGATTGAAAATGATGAGCCACGGATACTGAGTACATTACCATGACTTACTAAAAACCATAATGTCATCATTTCTTATGGACACAAGAAATTTCTAGGATACAAATTTCTCTAATTCCACTTGATTGGGGGTTGAAATATCTAACCAAGAACACCTGCGATGGTTGATTGGACAAACGAGTGTAAAAACAAAAACCAAGTTTGAACTTGCTGCTATCATAATCGACCTAATAGAGAAGCCGGCCACAGCTCTATTACTGGGTGCACAACTGCACAGATGCATGTGAATTTTCTCCTGTGCATGTAGCTAGCTCTGAAACTGACTTGCACATTGTGACAGGTAGGGTAGAACAAAGTTTGGGTCATTTTAGGTTCACCAGGACAAATTATAGTTGATGTTTAAATTAGAAAGACATGGTGATCTACCAAGAAAACATTTAAGGTAGATTTTTTTTGGTATTATGTCACGAAGTATTAATTTCATTGCATGTGAAATTTTTGTTCACAGCACGGGGGCAGTAATTTTAGCTAGTAATCGAGCACGATGTTGGATTTTATGTCATAATGAGAGGAAACTAAATCATCTTCATAGGGTTACATAAAGATGCATTTTCAGCTTTTATCCTCAGTGTGCCTTTAAAAACATTGGAAGCATTCTAAATAAGTAAAAAACCGGTTTTTAAAAAATGGAGGTCAAATGGGGTCTATTTTCTGTAATTGTCCCTGTGCTCTTAAAAGGTGTATGTTATACAATAGTTTTTTTGCATATACACAATTGTTTTTGCTGAATCAAAGGAGTTGTTTGCAATATGTGATAGACGAATAGATATAGTAATCCTTTTTCCCATGTCAATCAACAATCTAGCTGAAACTAATATGATACTGACATCATGTGTCAATATCCAAACTATTGTACAAAACAGGACTACAGAAAAAATAAAAAACAAACTGATAATTCCTCTCAATCAAAAAGACTAATTTCCAATAACCGTCTAAATAGGGATCTAAATAGGAAACAATTTAACAAACTAAGATTGATTGTGTGATCAATAACTTAAACATACCATTGATCAATTATCAGGATGTATTATCAATAAGGACCAATCAAGACGCAATCAATCACACAAATAGGTAATCAAGGCCTACTCGAACTAAATTCCTCCACTTGAATTCGGCACCTGTGTGACTAGTGAGGGTTTCAATCAAGATAGTTATGATCAAGTGAACTAAGCAGGAGATTCAAAGAAGAAATTCAAAAAAGTTATGAGCCAAGAATCACTTGAAAGTATTTGCAACAAGAATTTAGTTAAAAAATGACGTAAACCTGCGAGACCCTCTGGCAATGACATACAGCTAAACATGTCAAAGGTCACAGTGGTCAAACCAGGCAACCCCAGGTGAGTCTTGGGCCAGTGATTCTTCTGACGAGTATACGTTAATCAGTCAAATGAACAAAATAAGCAGGACATGAACTTTTTGAAGGTTCATTTTCAAAGATAGACATTGAACCTTCATCTACATATCTATATATCACACCAGCTATTGTGTTTTATCTACTAAGTCATTAGTGTTTGAGTCGTCTCAAATTGAAGAGGATTTGATATATATATGGCGTTTACTGCAAATTGTTTGTATTTAGAGAAGAATGCCGACACTGAACAACAGAATCTGGTTTGGCAAAATACCTACAGGACTTGAAGTGACAGGCAGGGTGGACTGGGAATTTTTTACCAGCCTGGAAATTTTAACAACAACTGGCCATCGATATATTTTAGTTGTCTATCCTGCCCATTTGATGGCTCAGATAGCCCAGACCAGTCTAAAAACTACAACTGAGCGGTCGTTCAGAAATAAATTTCCCAAGCAAGTTTATGACCAGCCTGAACATGCTGCCAGAGGGATAAATGAGTATTTTCAGAGGTTTTATCACATTGATCTGAAACATACAAAACTAAGTTTTCCTAATGAGAACAAGATAAAGCAGGAACCTTTCGGACCTAACACTTATAGATGATATCTATCGCTCCTCTGCCAGCCCTGGCTTGTTAGCTTAATTGGTAAGAGCGCCGTCACTAGTAATACGGAGGTTGCCAGTTCGAGTCCGGCTAAGCACGCATGTTTTTTTTTTTCAACACTTGCGTGTGCTGGCCATCTCCAGGAAAAGATTAATAAATATTCAAATTAACCACATGTCAACATTATTGCACTGTTGATATCATTTGTTTTAGTCTGGTTTGGTCAAAATAAAAAGAACCATTTGAACAGCTGTGTTCATTCTGTTGATTGGTCATGCACATTAGTTGAATAAATAATTGAAAAAAAATCAAAATCAACCAACTTAAAAAAGTATCTCCAAACAATGATGTTGAATTCCCAATGGCAAGTCAAAATACAGTCTTGGCAACATTTTGACAGTCATTTAACAAATGCGGCAAGAAACATCCATCAAAATAATCACATTGCAAGCTAGCCGACATAAAGGCCAATATAAATACATAATCCTTTGGTAGCAAAGTGCAAACAGACACTGCAGGGCTTTATAAATGTTGAAATTCAGTTGTACGATTTTATTCAATGGCCAATAAAGAAACTGGCTCTACAGGTGTGCCTGCCATGAGGAACCTTTAAGTGTGACTGACTCATTCTTACCACATTAAAAGCTTTTAACAAAGAAAATGATATCTCAAAAGAAATATATAACTATTAAAAGTCTTTTTATGATGGTGATAAGCTTGATGTTTTTGTGATTTCTCTTGGCAAATATTGGTTCCTGTGACAGTGCTTTTATTGAAGTCTATTGAGTGTATTTAGCAATTACTTTTTTTATTTTATGATATCCTGTGAGCTAGGTATTCGGCTGCAATTCAATCAGCAACTTAATTTTTGTATGAACAGTCAATAACCTTCCCCATGCATGAAAATGTAAAAAATGTTTGAGGGGGGAGAGAAAAGGAGAGGAGAGAGGAGAGAGCAAAATTTGGAACTCATGGGAAAATTAAAGTCACATACATGGTGATTATTGTAGGCAAAGGCGTCAGGATGATTGGGGTTGATTCAACATTTTGTGGGGACTGGGTTAGATTTATTGGGAGGGTCAAAATCTTAAAAAAATAAAAGAGTTTCTATAAGGGGGGGTGGGATTTATCTTCATGGATTTGATAGCAAATTTCAGAGATATTCCATACATAATGGAGAAAAGGTATGTATATAAATTGGCTCGGTTCAAATCTCTTATATATAATGACAACCTCCTCTTGTCCTTGGGATGGTCAATCATATAAGGGCTACCCATACTTCTTAAGAAATCATCAAAACAAATACAAGACACAGCATTGATGCATCGATTTACAGTACCAAAACGATAGAGGGGTGTTAGGGACTGTCACCCCCTTATGGGATCAAAAGTCCTAAATTTTCTGTGCTTTCAAAGTCCACAAGTGAGTGATATAATTATCTACGTATTTAGGACTCATTTCCGAGATCATTTCCTACCAAAACTGCCAAATCACTGAAAAAGTGATTGCTTGAAAGGAATTGCAAAATAATGAATTATTTTCAGATTGCTTTCTGTTAACGCAGCCCAAACATCATTAACACGGGAAAGCAACAGGAAACTATAATGGGTTTCAAGGGCCTAACCCAGAGTCCTCAGAAAGAAACTGGAAGAGGTTCAATAGTTAAAATGAAAATTTGCTTGCATTGCAGAGTTAGAAAAGATCAAAGGGGGATCATTGGTCTGGAGAGTTGCACCATGTGTAAACAGAATCTCAAACATGGTTTTACCCTTCAAGCTTTTGGTCAACCCTTTACTTTTCTCAGAATCTCTGGATATTTGAATTATACAGAATAATGTTCCTATTTTTACAGGGGGTAACAGGGGTAACATGTCAGAGGGGGGGAAATTCCCAGTTTGGAGGCACATTTTCCAGAATGGAGGTGGTTTAGAGACAGATTTTCCTGGCTGTAAGTGAAAAAAATGTACCCATTGAGTGGCCAAAAAGCGGTGATGTAGAATGATTTCCAGCCTTTGTTTCCGTGTCAAAACTGCCCCCCTCCCCCGCCTGTTATGCCACTGCTATTTTATCATTACACATTCAAACTAGCTATTTTCAGGTATTGGTTTTTCTATATACTCCTTTTTTATACAACCAGTAAGACTCCAAAGTAGCCAAAGCCCTTTATAGCGTTGACCACTGTTATGTTACATTTTGTATTTCATCCCACAAGGGAATTCAGGCAGGAACCATGGTACTTCTTTTGAAGAATGTTTAGGTAAGTTTTCAACTTAAAAGTTCCTGTCACCCCAAATCATAACACTTCTTTTGAAAAAATTCAACAAAGTTTCCAACTTCAAGTTCCAGTTGTCACCCAAATATAACACTTCACACTCCTAGATTCCGTTAATCCTTCATAAAATTACATGCATATAACCTTCAGGGTCTGTCCCGTCCGCGCTACCAATAAAGCCGCCTCTATTCACTCAGACCATGGGAAATTTGGGGGGGTGGTTACTGGGGGTCAAAATTGTTGGTCTGCGTGCCATTTGCCTGTGCCGTTGCCAGGGGCAACAAACACACCTCCCCGAGGGAATGAACTTACGAGACCGTCATCGTAGCACCTCTGCGTGTGTGAAATACAAGACACAAGGTTGGTTTATTATGTTTCAAGTTTCCAAATAGATTGCAATAGACTTTCATCTCAGATTATGTAAGACATAGAAGATGCCAAAAATCTATGCTCAACTTCTTTGAGTGTGTTCAGGACTGGGGTTCAGGGCTGCATTAGAACAGGAACCACAGCTTGTTAAGTATTGGTCTGTCATCACAAACATTTGTTTGAAATCTTATTTTATCGTGAAAACAGGATAGTTGGGGTCCACAAGTCAAATGGGCAAGCCCCACAAGCATTGGTGTGGTATGAAGCGGGTCTTTTATTTGAAAAAAATGAACGAAGGAAAAACTGTTTGTCAGTTCTCTTGGCATCCTAATCAACTCCCACTTCATTCTGGCCCTCTGTGTTGTACCGTATTTCGTTTCCCAACAACTTAAAAGAAATTAGAAATTAGTCATTTTGATATGGAAAATATGCGGTTGAGAGTCCGCAAGATATTGTAAGCTTTGAACTAATTTTGGGATCAAATTATTTAAATGTGATTCAATGTAATCCAGTTTGTCAAAAAAAATTAGAACAAATTGTTTTGTAAGCTTCCCACTGATTAATCTATTCTAGGGTGAATGTTATATTCATCTGTCCTATGGTTTGAAAAAAGGTTGTAATCAAAAAGAAAAACCTTCCTTCTACCAAATTATGCAACACATTAAAATAAACTATGGAAAAAATAGGTTTAATTAATAAAATTACATGTATATAAGGTTCACTTTCCTTTATATAGAACCCTCACCTGTAAATCCATTTTGGTTTTCAAGACCTTCTACAAGTACCTTGACCCTCAATTTGTTTGATAATCATAGAAAGTTTCTAAAAAACAAGTAGGGTTCTGAAATGCCTAAAAAATGGTCTTTACATAATACAGAGAAGAACCATTTTAAGTTGTTGCATCACCTTTGGAAAATAAAGGGTTCCGCCATCAGAGGACAAAAGGATCTTGAGAAAAAAAAAAATAACTAAACCATGGTAAAACGAAATGTGATATTGGGTATATGAATATAGGATACACCTTTTGGATAAAAATTATGACAGTCCTGTAAACCCAGGAGCTAGCCACACATTTGTAACACATCTCAAGTACAAAAGGTTTGAGTGATTAATATGTTGACAGACTCACAGAAACCCGAAACGTGATTATAAGTGCCGCAAGTGGTGCCTTAAGGAGAGGGGGCCCAAAACAAAGTTTGTACAGGGGCACTATTGTAAATTGATCCAATAATGTGGAAAGCACACCATGTAATGTGTATAACCATAAGGATTCAGAAAAGGTGCTTTTTTAGTTTGTAATATGACACCTAAAGTTTCAGAGTTAAGGCTTACTAAAAAATCAAAAATCAATAAAAAGGGTCAATTTCAGTTGTACAGGCGTCAAATTTTAAAATTGCTCCGATTTGGATAAAAATGGTGCCAAAAATTATTGGTGGAGCTCATAGCATAAAAAAATAAGAATAGTTGTGAGTGTCTCATATGCTTGATTAAGAAAGTGGGGGATGTGGTGGTAAACAAGGTCAAGCCCATTGAATGCAAATGGCCGTTGAATTCTGTGCCACATACATCGGAAACTAATGCATTTTTAAGGACAGTCAAAAACTATCCTTATTTTAATCCTATGAACTCCACCAATAATTTTGCACCAGTTTTTATCCAAAATAGGGGCAAAGCAAGCACCCAACTTAACAATTGGACCGCTGTATGTGTACAACTGGAAATATGACCTTTTATGATTTTTGCTGTTTTTAGCCTTAACTCTGAACTTTAGGTGTACATTCTTATAAACTCTCCTTTTCTGAATCATATGGTTAGACACATAAAAATGGTGAGCTTTTAAACATATTGGATTCAATTTACAAATTGACCATGTACAAAAACTTTGTTTTGGCCCCCTCTCCTTTAAGGCACCACTTGCGGGCACTAAGAATCTCGTTTCAGGGGTTCTGGTTAGTCTGTCAACATATTTAATCACTCAACCCGTTTTGTACTTGAGATGTGTTACAAATGTGGCTAGACTCCAGAGAGCTATGGGGGCACAACTTGTGTCAGGCTCAAGTCGGGACCTTTCAGGTCTGACCCTAAACATAGATAGGGTCTACATGGGTTGCCAAATTAACAGGGCTGTCGCCGTGTCGCGATTTAACGCGCACTTGGAGTGTCGCAGTTCGCTTTTTAGCCCCAGCTAAACGTGCGCGTGTCGATCTTATATTGTGCCATCGGCTGTCGATCATTTATTGGCATCGCAAGTTACATTTTCTGCCTTTACAAATGGGTCCAGGCAAATACGCATTTTTTTAGAGAGCGTTGCCGATTTGTTGGCAACGATGTTTTTTTAGAGTATGAAAATTAGCATTATTTACTCCCATTTGAGCTAAAAATGTTGGAGAATCAGTTAGAATCCAGTTGCGATAAATAAAATCCGGGGATAACATTTAACTTTATACACTCGTCAATGTCACATCGGACAAACATCCCGGTTAAGTACGTACCAGTACCCTTTTAGGAATTCCTCTTGCATCGCCGTCTTACTAAAAAACGTTGTGCATGGTATGAATAATTAATCATCGCCAGTCTTTGAGCTATTTTGCGTACAATTTGAATAATGTCGGACAATGGTTAGGCCTAAGCCTTAGGCTTTGTGTAAAGGGACGAGGAAACGAACAAGTTTGCGAATGTGCAACTGGTCGATGTAGGCGAGTGCTAAGCACGGAAAATATAATTCTACAACATTCGATGTCGTTTGAACAATTTAAGTTTTGTTTTCCAAAATTCAGTGGTAATTATAAGCGATGAAAATACGTACGACAATAAAAATGATATTTTATCAGAAATGTTTAGCAGACATTGGTAAATAAATGTCTTCAATGCACGTGCGCTGATTGATTTTGTGTTGCTACTTGCATTTGTTTTGAGGACGGGAGACTCTTTCTGCTGTATTTTTATCATGCTATGCAGTTTAAGAGGGTTAATGAAGTATGCAAGTAAGACCAACCAGACATTCGCAATGAGGTATTGTTGATCAACAAATTTGCAGTGGAGAAGAATTTTGCATCATATTTATCGGTCGCGGGATTCCAACAATCCCAATCAACGATCAAAGAGGTAATACAAGGTTTAAATAAAAAATGACTCAAAAAAACCGAGTCGAATCTAAATCTCTATTTTGTTTTGGTCCTCACAGTAATTTTTAATCACATAAATTATTATTGCTCTAAGTAAAAAGCCACGATTAAAGATGATTGTACAAACCTTTTCTCATCAGGGATGAGTTTACCCTTTATATTGAATGGAACATCCAAGCCTTCATATGTTAATTAGAAGTAATCAAAAACAATCAGGGGTAAATAAGTTTAAACTAAGTTCCAAATTATTTAAAAAAATCATTTTAAAATACAAACTAGGATTTTGACACACTTCAATAAAATGATACATGTGTTTTAATTGCTCAAATTTGTCATTTTCATATGACTGAAAAAGAGAATCTGGCGCGGGCGCGCGGCTGCTGGAAGCTGCCGGGCATTGCCGAAGCTGATACAACAATTTATTTACAGAGATGAATTATGAACCGATTATTAAAAAATGTTAATCATATTTAACTGTACTGTCTTGAGAAATAGTAAAACTAAAAGGACTCCGGGAAGATGCGTTTGGAGGTATTTTTCGTACGTCCTTAGACTTCTATCGCTTGTAAGTTGTTTCCTATCGCCTTGATAGTTGGGTGTCGCGTGTCAAAGCATACGGAAGTTAGGAAAGTCGTACGTCGGTTTTAATTTTCCCCAAAAGTCCCGTGGCGAACGGATAACAGTAATTTTGGAAAATGGCCGGCGCTCGATAAGAGACTGCGGGTCGAAAGTTCGCGGGATGAGAAAGGGGCCGTGTGCGCTGTCGAGCGATTGTCGATTTTTACCCATGTAGACCCGATTAGATATATTACAGAAATTCCTCAATAAATCTTACCCTTATCACTGATAAACCAAAAGGCTTCCAAATTGCTGTGCATATGTGTGTGAAGTCTAATGTGGTTGTTGCAGGGGAGAAACACCCTTCAAGTACCGGGTTTTAGAATGTTTCTCCCCAATTTCTGTGGGCAACGTCCCACAATTTCTTTTTAAATGAGGATTGGCAGGGATGAAAAATATGATACCTTTTGGTCATTTTGGATGGTTTTGGATGTGGCCCTTTTCATGGTCTGTACCACAGTATGACAAAAACTCCCCTTCCTGCAGTTTGCTGCTCACAAGAATTTTTTTGACCACAGGTTTAGGTAGCAGTGGTCCCCCTGGGGACAACTCTTAGAATGACCTTATCGTGATTAGGCAGCAATAGTGGCACACGCCTAGTGCAATCAAGCTCCCATGGTGTGGTATGGATCATTTCCTGGAGAAGGTGAGAAAAAATCACACAAATAAGGCGATATGATAACAAACTAGGAGTTTTGACGACAAATAAGACTTAATTACTTGATGTGTTTATCTATTTGTTTTCTAAGCAGGCAGGATGAATGGCTGTTGTTCTCTTTTACTGGGTGGTCAATGGCTGTGGATGCAGTATGGAGATCGATCATTGGAGAAGATTTGACAATCCATAATGCATTGATGTTATGTTGACTTCAGACAGAACCTAATTACTTGAGATGTGTTTAGTCATTATTTACGGGTAGCCATAGGCGTAAATCCCGGGGGGGGGGGATTAATCCCCCCAATTATTTTGGTGGGGGGGATGCGTCAATTACCGATTCATCCCCCCCAATGTGATGCCCTTCTGTTTGTGTTTTGACCAAAATACCTCATATTTTACATATAGTTTAAAAATGGCAAATTTTGCGCGCGGAAGCGCGCATTTGTTCTAATTACAACTACATTTAACGATTTTAGCTTCTTAAACAAAAAAAATGGAAAATTTTTTTGCGCGCTTCGCGCGACCACATGTGCTAGTAGTATCGTTTCAGCAAACCCCGTCAGTCATAAATTTTCAGCAACCCCATCCCCCCCAATGTCAAAAAGAAAGGTACGCAACTGCGGGTTAGCCATATGATGCAGAGGGATAGGAATTACCTGAAGATGAGTAGCCTGCCTTATCTTAATGATCTTAAACCCGATGGGAATAATAAA
>JAMKCH010006080.1:0-34223 GCA_023653785.1 Ophioderma brevispina
AAACATTCGGGCGATGATTTATAGTTAGTGTTAATATACCGCAAAATTGACTAATAATACTAAATTAAACCAAAAGCGACTCTTGGAATATGTAGGATAAGGGGTCAAGAGTTTGTACAAAGTTTGTACAGGGTAAAGGTTCTTAAAAAATTGTAATGTTCGAATTAATAAGGTATAGTTGACATTCTTGATCTAAGTTTATTACGATAGCCGCACATAACAGTTCAATTATCCTGGGTAAAACTTGTCCATTTGCTCCAACTGCTTTTAACATTTTTAACATTGTGTCATTTGGTCACACTAGAAAATAAATGATATAGATTCTTAGTTGACAGTTCCAATTAGAATTAGAGTTCTATTAGTGAAACTCAATAGCCCCAGTCACAGTTGCATTCTAATTATGCCAACCAAAGATATCCTAATTTTAAATGGTGCACCCAGTATATTTTGGGTATCTATACAGTAGCACCAATAAGATTTATAACAAACGGGTAAATCTAAAATTTTTACCCCATTGTGACCTTGACCGTAACCTGAACAGGCGATGAACATACTTTCGGCTCATTAGACCATTTTCCCCTTTTCAAAATATTTGACTGTGTATAAACCTTGCCCCAATACATATTCTACTACTTTGTTTTTGGTAAACTTTTGATCGTTGTCATTTTCTTAACGGTGTTTCACCAATACAATTTTGGAGGAAAAAAATAGGTATGGTTTGTAATAGTTATTATTAGTCATTATGTTTTCTTAATTGACTGGCCTATCAATAACTGAAAATAATTGCAAGTGAGTATTAATTGTATAATTAAAGGCCCCCACATTTATACACGAACCCCTCAAGTTACGATTACCTGTGTTTGCCATACTAATAATACAAGGGGCGTGGTTATGGCATTATTATTCAGGTAAAGTATTGTGGTGCTTCTCACATGAAATTTTCTCAACATAACCCATAGGAGTGACCAATGGGATATATCACATTTGATTTTTTTTTGACACTTTGACACCAAGCCTTACTACGGTTATCAGCCACAACATCTGGCCAATGGTATCGTATGGACCTTTAATGACCCCAAACTGACCGCTGCTTACCAAATATTCAAATATTTAGATCATTTTAGCACTCTACTTGTCTCAAGCTGTTTTAATTGATACCAAACTTGAATTGATAATGAAAGTAATGATTTTAACATTACTACGAAATATATGATATAAAAAGGGGGACGGTTGGCCTTATATGACGTCATTATTGTGGTGACTTTGGCCACCCCTTCTGAAATTGCTTTACATACCCCCAGGAAGGTTTGTGCCAAGTTTCATGCTTTTGTCCAGAAGTGCAAGATCTTGGTGAAAATTAGGACTTAATCTACTGCACCTATAACAAAAGAAAAACTATTTCAGCTGACATTATTTGACATTATGACCTTAATGTGTCACAAATGCAACCAAAAAAAATAAATGCATATCTGATCAAAAATTGTACCAAAATTGAAGAACTATTTACTATCTGCATATGTTAACTTTGTGATACGGTTATATTATTATTCGAATCCATTATTATTATTATTGAGCTACCGCTGTTTGTTAACATTTTTGCCGATGGTCCGCCGGAGCACCTATAGGAGAGAGCTGCTGGCTTCCACGGCTGCCATCGCGGTTTTCTATGACAGGTGGGTGAGCTTCACGGCGCCTCGCAGCTCGCGTTTAAAAAGGTTGATGAATGAAGCTTCGCGCGGCGCCGCAGCTCGCTTTTTAAAAAGGTGAAGAGCTTCGCCACGAGGCCAAATGGTTGGGTATTTCTAAAGTTTAGCCAAAGATATAAATCTCCATTCCACTAACATGTGTAGTAAGTGTCCGTCGGGACCAGTAAGATTTCCTAAATATCCGATTCTGTCCTATTAGTGAGTGAGCATTAAAAATTAAGAACTAACACAATTGTGTCTATTTTCGTGTCATTGAAGATAAAAATTCATAACTATTATATATCAATATACGACGCAATATTAAAACTTTTCAATCAATTCAAATTGCAACATTATAAAAAGAACCACATCCTACATGATGAAACCAGATTCATCACCCATCCATGTACAAAACCAGATAAACCATTGTGCAACAATACACATGAAACACACATCTACAAAAATAGCTTCAAAAGATTAGCACTTGTAGGGCATGCTTGGAAGCTCTACTTTTTTTACAGCATGCAAAAAATCTGATTTTATAATATTTTAGATTTTCTGATTTAGCCATCACTGATAGTGCCTTTAATGAACATTACCCAAGGGGTCGTGGTTTAGTTTTTATCAAAACTCCACCAAGCATGTCCCAACTTGAGCCCTTATATTGATGACACACTCAAATGACCCCTACATGACTTTCGACCTCAATTCCCAAAGATGTAAAAGCACTCAAAGATCACACCCATTCAAATATATATCATATCAACCTTGCCAATTCTAGTGATTGAAACATTTTGTATTTGATATTTGACCCCACTGCCTTAAAACCCTTAATAAAAGCCCTTCTTCAAATCCATCTTAAAATGTGATAAATGGCACAACAGGTACATTTTAAGAATAGGTTTGAAAAAATCTCCTGAACATGAGGAGATGTTGGAACACCTATAGACCATATCGTAAGAGAGTCCCCAGAACATCTCGATTGTGATTCGCTAGTGATTGTCTTACCTGTGAGCTTATCATAGTCACTGCTTCCTTAATGTTGATACATGTCCTGTAAGTCCAAACGCCACCAGCCAAATTCCTGGTAGTTTGACGAAGCAGCTAGAAACAGAATTACAATGGCATATTAATCATAATTTTATGGGCAGTTGTAACCTTAAGACACTATCAGTGATTTGAAAAATATTTAAATTTGCGAGATAGCTTCAAAGTGAAGGAATAGTCTGTAGAATTCTCATAATTAAGTTACCTTTTCCAGCTGGAGAATTGGAAAAAAAGGAAGAAAAATGGCAAGTGTTCCAAGATTACGATTCTGCCTTTCAATTACGTGTTGTAGTAAGTGTTCGTTCGGCACATAATGACTATAAAATCTCAGATTTTGTCCGTATTATGTTGCTTCTGGTCTTATCATTTGCAGGGTATGTTAGGATACCTGTACTCGTTACGTACATGCTAAAAATCTGATTTTTGAGGTTTTTTTTCGATTTTTGCTGTATTTAGCAAAATCACTGATTTAGTGTCTTTAACCATCTTTGGCACTTCTAGCCCCAGATTTGCCTTCGGTGGTCCATTGATTAGGGCAGTCAGTGAAGTTGACGTTGAACCATTGCTGAAATGAAACTAGCGAGCCATAGCAATTTCGACCGGAGCCTGCTGTAGATTTTATAGCAATAATGCTACCGCAAAGCTTGTTTTTTTCAAGCCGATCTTCCATCACGAGTTGAATTCAAGGACAATTGCGTCCAAGTGTCATGAAAATTGAGCGACATGTGGATACATGCGATAGCAAGTTTATTTGGAGATGAAACTTTGCAAATGAGATCAAGTTGTACAAAGCCTGCTCTAGGCTGACGGAAACACCCATTATTTTATTTTATGGTACAGAGTTGTGCTGCTTACACAAAGAAAACACTATTAGAAGCAGCCCAAATTGGGCACCAAAAATGAACATTATGGCAACGACTGGCACCCAAACGTCTATCATAATACTACTGTGATGATCCAAAGACTTCACAGTAGTTCTCATCAAACAAGCCCCCATTTGTTTCCCGTCAAGGGCCTTTATTTGCCGATCCCTCATCTCGATATGCGTGGTCTCAAACTTTACAAACGGAAAAAATAACCCCCAAAAAAAAAAATAAATTTGAATTCGTGTAGCTTACTATTCATACACCACTAAGTTCCAATTAAATTAATGTATGGACAAAGAGATGTGCAAATTAGAAATCATACTGAGTCCTAACCTTTGGGGTGTTTCCATAGGGTGGACCCTGTGAAGCTTTTTTCTGACACACTTATTGTATTCAAAAAATAAATGTGTTGGTTTATTCCATGAAGGGTTCCAAATTCGTACAAGTATATTGCAGAACAAAGTGGAGTCAGATCACCTATGGAAACCCCTATTTTTGGGAGTTTCCGTAAACCGTGACCCATCTGACACCACTTTTTTCTTGACACACTTAGAATTTGGAAACCATTCACGTAAATAAAGGCAACCAGGTTTATTCTGTTCGTTAAGGTTTACGAATTCAGAAGTGTGTCAGAAAAAAAAGTTGTGTCAGATATGGGTAGGTTACGGAGGAAACTTCCCTCCCTCCAAAAATGGAAAGTTACTTTTTGTGCTTTGCATAGCCATTTCAAAATGTGCAAAAAAGTAGTCAACAGGTTATGCATGCACTTTATAATTGAGCCATTTTGATTTTTTACTGGGCCCACTTTTGATTTATCGTCTTGATAAATGCCATTTGATTGTCATCACTTTTAATTACCTTGATTTTGTTCACTCTTTTAGCATATGACGGTTGCTTTAAAGGAGAACCGGTACTAATAATAACTTAAACAATATACGCTACAAAGGCAATTATTGAACACATAATGTATGGCGTGTTCATGGGAGGGGAAAACGGAATTATACTAACCATAAAATGAATTAACACAAATTTGTCTGACCGCGCTATCTTGAAATTTCGCGCTAGTGTTATGGCTATGTATTTGTGTTATGCGATACGGACGCCAAAGTAGCGTCATACACCTTCCCACGTGATGCTTTTCATAATGTATATTTCCTACGGCATGTATGACCCAAAACGTGCCGGCCATATCGCATAAACACGTTATGCATAGCACGATTTTTAATAGCACATGGTCAGACTAATTTAATTCATTGTTATGGTTAAAGGCACTATCATGATTTGCTTAAATAGATAATCAAAAAAAATCATCAAAAATCAGATTTTATTTTTGCATGTCTGTAACAAGCAGAGGTATCCTAACATACCCTAACAAATTATAGACCAGAGCACCCTTAATAAGACTCAAAATCTGATATTTTAGGCATTAGTGTCCGTTCGGACACTTCCTACAACACGTAATTGAATGGAGATTCGTATCTTTACACTGTGTTGTTCTTTCTTTTCTGTCACTTTCTTCAGCTGGAAAAGTTAGAACATGAGAATTCTACAGGGCGGTCCTTCACTTTTAAGCTATTTTTTGCAAATTTCAAATATTTTGTTTTGGGTAATACTGATAGTGTCCTTTAATATAATTCTGTTTTTCTATAAAACCACTCAAAATGTGGTCAATAATTATTTGGAGTGTATATTGGTTAATATTCATTCGTGTAACAGGTTCTCCTTATAAGCAGGCTTAGATATATTTCCGGAGGTGAATATGATTCAAAGCGGCTTATTTCGGGGTTTGAACAAATTTTGTTGGCAAAGCGAACGCTTGTGTCAAGTGAGGACAAAAGCTATGGTCATAGTAGATGAGAGACAAAGATAAAGATAAGCAGCTGCAGGAGATCTGTCCTCATTTGCTCCACTGAAGTCCCTGCAAATCCAAATCCAAAGTAGCAACTTTTCTAGTTAAAAATACCATATTTATGCTCCATGTAAAATCATCAGAGGCCAGAAGTGTGGGACAATTTCTGTATTCAGAGATTTTAGTTACGACTGAATTGTCAAGCTTTCTAGAATCAGAAATCAGGAATTTGACATTAACAGTTACCAACATTATCATATCCAAGCCATTACTGCAGATAACATCGAGCAGTTTATGCTGACTGCAAGTGGTAGCTTTTGCTTTATGCAAAGCCCAACCCATACAAGTCATGTAAGTCAGTCCATGCAGTTTAGCACTTCAGGCATGCCCCTTGCATAGTGAAATCAACCATGCATTTGAGTGCGCTTGTGAAAGTGGCAATGCTGCTGCCGAGCCAAAATCAAAAGAGGCCAAATGATTCCAAGTTAACTTGAAGTCATTCACCTGCCGATTCTGATGCTTTGAGGCAAATGCAACCTGTAAGGGGACCCATCTAACCCACTTCTTTATGGACACAATATGAATTCGGAACCTGTTTACGGAATAAACCACATGTTTAATGGATTGAGGCTTCCGAAATCAATAAGTGTGTCAGAAAAAAGTGGGCCAGATGGCAGGTCACACGTATGGAAAACAACCCGGGCGATGAGGGTGTTCGGGTTTTTATCGACAAGGACACTGCTAGATTTTGGTACGTATTGAGATAATTATTGTCATCAGAGTGGCAAAGCAGCAGGCGGCACATGCATGGCATTATGTTTCACCAGTCACACAAATCTATGAATTTATTTTGGAGTGAAGAAATGCTTAAAGAGTGTTTGTTAATAGTCAGGACAAGGATTGTTTAACTATAAGATCATGACTCCTATAAATAAAGTTCAAACAAGTATAAGAAAAGAAATCATTAATATGATAAAATACAAAATTCATATGGTGAGAACTGGATGCAACAAAATTGACCGAGTTTTAAAGGTGAGCAGTTACCAACAGACATGAAAGAACATTCAAAGTACACAAAAGACCTGAGCGCAAATATTTAATTTTAAAGGTTTGGTTGAATTCCCACAAGTTGGTAAAGTGTCACAGGTTGGGTCATTTAGTGACCTGAGTACTTCACTGATGAATTAAGCAGTTCTTTATGAATAACTTGAGTAGAACACATGGACTTTATTCCAGAATGCTGAATTCATCAAGGTTACATAACCAGAAGTGTGGTCACTAAATGGCCCAAAGTGTAACACACCCTTGATGCCTTCCAAATGGACTATATACTTATATTGAAACCGAAACAAAACCAAATGGGGCTAAGTGCACCCATTGGTTTAGGCACTTATTCTGCTGATTTGTGTTTAAACGGGATTTCCAAACCTGAACCCATCTGAGCACGTTTCTGAAACACTTATGAATTTGGAACCCTTCACGGATAAAGCACAAGTTTATTCCGTTAAAGTTTCCGAAATTCATAAGTGTGTCAGAAAGTGTCAGCTGGGTCAGGTACAGAAATCCTGTTAAACATGACAGAAAGTGCACGAAAGTCCATTTCATTTTGTTCATTCTTATAATTTCACAAAGTACAAAGCCTTCCCGGGAGAGTAACCTGTCTCGACGCCCGGGTAACCACAAGAGTTACAAGGGTTCCAGAGGTTGACCCTTTATATGAGGGACCAAGATCTGGTCAAATGGAACCCTTCGAAAGAGACCTATCAAAAATAGACACGCTTATCCGAGACCTGAGGCCAAGCACTATTACCCATTGAATTTTAACCTGGGATGTACACTCCATTGAGCTATTTTATGGATAGTTTAATTCTGTTTCTTTGAGCAAGGTATTAACACAAAATCATCATTCTAACCGATTCCTGCTGTTTTATACTCTACCATGGAAACTGAAAAGCAAAATTTATTACCATATGTGAGCTGACAGAGAACATAGGTTGAATATTGCAGGTCTCGTGTTTTTTAACGTCTGTTGTTGTTACCCGACCAGAATACCCAGTTATACCCCCTGGGAAAGCCTTCCAAATTGTGAAGTCATGTATTAAATAAACCTGTCTTTTTATTTTCATTTATACTCTTACCGTTTCAAAAAGATGTGAAGGGTACTACCAGTCTTGCTGAGGAGGGCGATGGTTCTGACTCAGAAGTTTTTAGCATGTTTGTTAATTCAATAATGAGGGATAAACACCACTTAAAACTGCAAGATCAATTTCACAAAAGTTAAGATTATACTTAAGTGAATTTAAAGAGTGATTTTTTTGTTAATTCTGTAATGTTTCTTTAAAAAATAATGTCATCAAAGTCCATTCTTTGACACTGTGTATTAAAATTGTTGTTACTAAAGACCCTGGAAAGTGGCTAAGCTTAACAATAATGATTTTTTTTTATGCATGTTTACTAATAAAAGTCGGTTTATCCGAATGTATAGTAAATAAAAACAGATTCGTAAATGGCATCTTCAAGGACCGCTCAAAATACAGGCGGTGCGGTCCAAGCCTCAATTCATTATACCCATTCACAAAAAAATGTCAAAAGAAATTACAGTAATACGGAATGCAAACCACAAACCACAAATTTGGGGGCTTTGATGTGGGATGGTCATGGGTGTTCCCATGAACCTACATACAACCTCGTCCCTCGGTTCGTTATATTTAATACCAAAAAAAACAGAAATAACCTTACAGTGGAATTGATTCATCAGCTCCAAAGGTTTTGGAATACAGGCCAAAATATTCCTTGACAAAATATTAAAAAATTTACGTGTTTAAACCATGACGACGTCTGAAATTGGGATTTAATTGGCCACCCTCCCCTGTCTTTCACAAGAACAGTAATAATGGAAATGCCTTGTGGCCTAACACTTGCAATTTAGGTCCAAACTGGGCATTTGAATTTGGAAAAAAATGAATGATTGTGGTTTGATCATTGAGTGGTGGGGTCAAGGCTTAGGATCAGGTGTACACCTGTAAGGTGGAGGATTCCAATTACAAACTTGTTACCTCCACTTCATCAAAATTGAAAGTTTGGTTTCAGAAGCCAGTTATATTTTCTCATTACCATAGTAAAATTTTAAAGCCCAGGAGGAAAAAGGAAATATTTCCTTGTGAAATTATGAACAAAAAAACGTTTCCAAATGTGGTCGACACATACTTTAAAGAGCCATGGTCCTAATGCTACATGTAATAGCTAATCCCCAGAACCCCAAATTTTCCAGATGTGTCAAAAGTTTGTTATCTGAAGATGGAAGCTACTATTTTTCTCATTTATCCTGTGAAATTTCAGGATTGTGGTTGCTGTTATGAGGGAAAATGTGTTTGTCCATTTTGTAGACCAATAGAATTACTGATAGTATTCTATAGGGAATTACAAATCATGTGTTAGCTCTCACTCAAAAAGGGTAAAATATCGACACAAAACTTTACAGATGGGTTTGGGTGACGGCCATTCTATCAGGATGAAAACTTTAAATATACTTAAAATTGGATCATGCCCATTTTTAACACACATGTCCTATCTGGGCCAATTTAGTACAATTTTGGTTCTTATGGGATCATTTAGTGGCCATTATACACAGTGAGGGTTATCCATCTTAAAGGTGCAATGAGAGGATTTCAAGTCAGCCATTATTTTCTGTGAAATGTAGTGATTTATATAGATTAGACACTCAATAGGTCCTACCTTTTATTTGGCTATCATGGAAATAATTAAAAGGAAAACAAAGATGATTTGTATATGCGCATATTTCAATAGAAAAACATAAGCTACACATTGTATGTGTCCTATAGGAAATGGAAATTTCAATATTTTTGTACCACCAGAAACAGTTTCTCGCTTAATCCTTTCAGAAGGGCATATGTTGATTAATAAAAAGCTTTTAAACTAGTGCAAAAAATCAGAAATTTTCACCATTTTTTAGGGACATCTGTATTTGAATCTCTTGTTGCACCGTTAATTAGCTCATTGGCCATCCTTCTAATTGCATCCTCACAGAATTCCCATAAAGCCCAAACTCCCCATCTGGCTCATTGTACTTCTGACACCAGGTTTGTCGTGACATCAATGTGTTTCTATCCCTCCACGATGCCAGCTCTCTACGTTTTCCTTCCCAATGTATGTGCCGCATCGGCTGGTGACACCCACCCCACAGGGATCCACGTAGTCTGAACTGGACAGCAAGTTAGCACTCGGGGGCTATGCGCATTGCACTGTGGTTGTGCGACTGATGATAGTTTGTCCTCTGTTCCAGATCTGTAAATATGTGAATGAAGATCATGTTGAAGCAAAACTGTGGTGTAACCAAGGCCTCTGGACCGTTACCGGCTTTTCTTTTGAATAGGCACGAGCACGCGTATTTTCGCTGATTACAAAATAAAATACAAACGAACAAAGTAGGAGGACGCTGTTTTGCACTTCTACCGAGTTCAAAGTTCCATACTAATTAAATTATTTACAACTGTGCACTACTACTGTGTTAAATACGTCACACTCGTCATAGATAGCTACTACGAAATAAATTGCTATTGCCTATGCCATTTTGGAAGCCATTTTGAAAATCTGCAAAAAACTCCGTGCCCAATCTATGCGACGATAAACTTTCTGCATTAACCACATGCCTGATGGTTCTTGGATGTTGTTGTAAATGGATCATTTTATAAGCGAGGTAGTCTGGCGAAATCAACGACAAAAAGTGGCATTCATTTGTCCGTGCTTGAAGTTTTAGGTGTAATGTCTGGGCGAAATAAACATCTAAGCGTCCACCAGTGAGCTCGCTGATTCAAGATGACATCCGACCTCTAGCCTTTTATTATTTTTTCTCTAACTCTGTGGGGCAGGAACCGGTGCCGAGGCCATTTTCTGAGGGGCGAATTTGGGTCCTTTCTCCAAAATATACTACAAGGGTCACTAATTTGGGGGGGTCTCGTGGGGGGGGGGGGGGGAGGGGAATGGTTCTATGCGAGGGGAAAGAATGTGTTGAGTTACAGTTGTAAAGTGAATTGTATCACCCCTGCAGCAACACTCTGTAGTTTCCCAGGTTGTCGGAGATCACCTTTCCTTGTGAAAAGGAAACGATGTGAAAGGGGAGGAAAAAATTATTTTGGTTTCTTACCCATAGAGTTGGAATGCTCTTGAAAAACTCATATGAAAGCTAGGGGTGTGAGTCCAGGTGCTTTGTGAAATGCTGAGCTTTTTGACAATCATTTGGAGTTCATCATTGGTAAACAGTGCAGACGATAGCGCATACTTGTATGTATACATACAAGTACGACATACGTCACCAAATGATAAGAAACACAAAAGAATTATAAATCCTCTCGAGGAATTCTTAGTTTGAGACAAGGAGAAGAGAAAGGATACTAATTTCAGAACTAATGCCAAACAACATTATGAACAAGTTCTATGTGTCAAAATTCTGAATTTCATGTGTCGAATCGAAATTTAATTATTGAAAAAAATATCACTGATGCCTTCATTTCAATTTTCTTGAATTAATACTTGTATTTTTAAAAAAGATATTAAAAAATCTGCACATACATTTTGTTGATAAGCATTTTTAAAACTCTCGTAGTGAAGATTAACATTCAGAACTGTAAAAAATAAGCTGTCCCAGATGGGAATGTTAAACATTATTGAATTTCTTAAAAAGTTTGCATTGCATTGTGGGGAGAAATTATGATACTGTGTACTACATACTGTTACACTTTCTTCTGACTGGTGAAGATTGAGCTGGTTAGACTAAATTATAATTGGTAAGCTAAACCAAAGTCCTCTTTGAAGTAGTTGATTATCCAGGTTTCAAGACATTGTCAGGGGTACCTTTAAATTTGAATATAGGTGATGATTTTACTGGCAGATTCTCTCAGAACTTGGACCATGCTAACTGTGTCTCCTTTATATATGGGCGTGCTCAAGATCATTGGTTTTAACAGCAGGACATCAGGCCACAAGTTCAAAAGTCAAGGTTTATACCCTTTTCTACGTTTGTCCAATAAACCCTACTAGAAACTTTCGCGGTTAAGTGTTCTACAACCAATAGACATGGGTTCAGAATGAATTAGGTGAGTACCAAAGTGCGAAAAACATCATATCGCGAGCCAAACAAATAACATGTTTAATTTTTAAGATGTTCTTCTCTGATTGTTTGTATAGACTATGATTTTTTAATTGAAAACCCTGTTATCAACATCATTTGCTAAAAAATATGATTTGTGGCCGATTTTGTTCGAAAATTGCACTTTTAGGGTGCCAAAAATTTCCACCTACCAACTTTTTGAATCTGCCTTGCAGAGTACTACAATATACATATATATGACCCTTTTAAATGTTAATATATCAGATTAAGGTACTAACTTATGGAATCAAGTATTCGTTTTATACGTTAATGAGATGAATAATATTTAAACCTTTGGGTGGATGTTCTTCTATTGGTGCTCCTCAAAGTTAAATGGGAGTGGGTCTAAATTCAAGATTAGAGAATTTACAATGAAGTATGCCCCTAAAAAGAAGTCTTAAAATATAGGAAAGGATAAAATTAAGGGTCTGAATAAAAAAGCTTCAATCGTTTTGGAGCAATTATTGGCTAATAATCACTCTCATAAATTAATTTGGATGAGATTCAAGTTGTGAAAAATGAGTTGGAAGTTTTGAACTCAAAAATAATTGATGCTATTTTATTTTCGTTCGAGAATCAGATGGGGCAAGAGAAAGGTGAAAAAAGTAACAAGATGTTTGGGGTTTAGAAAAAGAGATCGTAGAAAGAAGCAATGCTAAAACAATGGTTCCTGAAATGCTGGTACTGAGGTTACAAATCTGATACAATTTTAAAAATGCAGAGTGACGATTATAAGAATATTTATGAGTCTAAAGTTGATAGAAATGGTTTCTGGTAATTGTTTTTCTTACATAGTAATAATATATCTAAGCTTGATGATGAGGATGAAGTCAAAATGCGAAGGGAATTTGACAAATACTGAATGTTATCATGTTCTTAATAAGATGTCAACCAATAAGGTCCAGGGTAATGATGGTTTTCATGTGAATGGTACTTGCAATTTTTGGAATGTAGTTGGTAGTTTTCTTGGTAATGTTTTAAACATAGTGGTTAAAAATAAAGGGGAGATGTCATCATCCCAAAGACAGGCAGTTCAATACTTTAATGAGAAAGCGGGTAAAGACAGGTGTTAAATTTAACAAGAATTGGAGGCCCATATCCCTTCTTCATGTGGACTATAAGATCGCTTCAAAAGCACTTGCTATGAGGGTTGAGAATGTAATTGATAAATTGATTCATATGAATCAAAGTGGTTTTGTTAAAAGCAGGTATATTGGAGTTTCGGTTCGTACATTAAAGATATATTGATTCTACTAAATATAGAAAGGTTTCAGGTTTATTATTATTTGGATTTCGAGAAGGCGTTTGTTCATTGAATTTAATTTTTTATTAGAAGCTCTGAAAGTGATGATTTTGCCCAAATTTTGTAAGAATATGTAAAAGCCATTATATACAAAATTAGTATTGTATTTGAATAATGGGTAACATCTCCCCCCATTACTTTTCTGCTGAGTAGGGGAGTACGTCAAGGCGACGCCCCTAAAGTTTCTTATTTATTTATTTCTGCCCCCTATTGAACTGCTGTATGTCAATTCGTGAAAAATCCCTTAATTTCAGGCCGATCTAAGCGTTAATGATAGTGAAATTAAATTAGTTCAATATGCAGATGACAATACAGTATTTTAGATGGTGAACAATCTGCCTGAAGTTACTAAATCTTTTAGAATCTTCTCAAAAGTATCAGGTTTTAAAATGATGTTAATAAAATCCTCAGGGGCTTATGGCTTGGTTCAAAAAGAAATGTAAGGATACAAAACACTTTGATATAGATTGGCTACAGCCCCCATAAAAGCACTTGGTGTTTACTTTCATATGATGAAAGTGCTGCAGAGAATATGAATTTTGCTCCAGGTTTGAAGAAATCAAAAACATAATATTTGGAAAATGAGAAAGTTGACCTTGGCGGGTAAAATCTTGTGATAAAAACTTTTGCTTTGTCAAAATTTATATATTGAGCTTCGTTAATTCATATTTCCTGCTTATTGGTAATTACAGCAGATTGATAAAGTTATATTTAATTTTTATGGAATTGCGTGGTAAAAAGGGTTTATTAAGAAGAGTACAATTATTGGTGATATTGATGTGGTGGTTTAATAAATGGTGGATGTTAAGTCATTATTTGATGCCCAAAAAATCAAATGGGTTTAATAGGCTATAACATTACATCGGCCAATTGGAAGATTCTTTTTGATGATCTTACATCTCCAATTGGCGGAAACTTGGTATTTATTGCTAATATTTATCCGAAGCAGATTCAAGATTGGAAGACTGTTCCAGTTTCTTATAGGGATATGCTTAAATCTTTTTTTGAATATTTTTATCCAGAAATGTTAACCCTATCAACCGAACTGTATGTGGAATAATCAACATATTTGCATTAACAAAAAAAAGCCTTGTTTTAACAAGCAGCTTTTACAATGTGGTTTCAAATTAGTTAGCGATCTATTTTATACAAAGGGTAATATCATTACATTTGATATTTGGTTGCAGAGAGGGGTTTCTTATAAATATTGTTTTTTTATTGGAGAAGCATTGTAGATGCAAATTCCAATAGTTTGGAGCAAATTTTGAAACAGGGTTTTGATAGAGATCTTTGCATATTAAAAGAGCTTTATATGATGTATGAGGATAAACAAATTCACCTCAATAATATGTCTTCCAAAATTATTATCCAACTTCTGATTAAAAGAATTTGGAAGACTCATACTTTCTCAGAAGAAGTACATTGAGATTTGGAATATTAATGAGGAAGAATGGAAAGATATTATCTTATGCCTTTTTTTAAATCATCATATGACATCAGGACAAGGATTTTTCAGTATAAAATTTAATTTAACGTGTTTAATGACAAAATAATGATTATATAAAATGCATATTGTGTTCCCACACATTCTGATACTCGTACTCATTGTAACAGCTATCCTGAGAATTACATTCACCTCTTTTGGGAATGTGTCCATGCTGTGAGAATTTGGAATGACTTTAAGTCATGGTATAAAGTAAAATTGTCATGTTGATATTGACTTTAGGGGATTATAAAACAAGTCTTTTAGGGTTTGGCATGAATGAAGCTGATAGATTAACTAGAATTTAGCGGTTCTAGGCTTTCGATATTCGGAGGGGCGTTTGGGGGTTTGGTTTGGTTCCTTCCGGAACCTTATTCGGGCGTCTTTGGCGATGGACGGGGGGGGGGCCTTTTTGTGAATGACAGTTAAATGCAGATCGATTGCCCCGGGTAGGAGTGGCTCTAATTTTTTTTTCAGGTAGTGGTGTGGGACCGATTTCTGAACTTGGGTGCCTGAGAACTTTATTTGTGTCCAAAAGGTAGGGTCTTAGGAACTGAAATTTTGTGAAATTGCGGCTTGAGCGAAATTTGGCTAAGTGTGAGCTTTGAGCAAAAGTTTACCAAAAGGAGACCTTATGAACTGAATGGTACTTCAACCGGGGTCTCGGGGACCAGTATACTATTAAAAGATTTGTAATTTTACAATTTATACGCCGGCATCTGCCCAACAAAATAGGGAAATGTTACAGCTTATACTCTAAAAGGTTAATTTAATTAAAACTGGAAATGTGTGTATTCGTATATTAGAAAGAGTTGCGCGTTCGGACAGTAAGGACTACAATTCAAATTTGGCCTTATTAACGCTGCTGCGGTCTTATCACTTTGCCGGGTAGGTTAGGACACCCGATCTTGTCACAAACATGGAAAACAATCAGGTTGTTGATTTTTTTTTCGATTTCTGATTTAGCAAATCAACTGATAGTGCCTTAAAGAATAGACCAAATACCAAAAATTGGGTACTGGAATACTTTTAGAATCTTTTGTGGTGAATTTTCCGGACCATGTATTTCCCCATTCGTTTGTACATGGAAATGAATTATCAATCAATCAATCTTTATTTGTTCATCCATAAATACAGCAAAACACAATATGTAATTATGTAAATAATGCAGTACAGTTAACAACTAATCGTTTAAATATTACAAGTAAGATGATTTAAATAATACATTATGAATCAACCTGGATTAACATTACATAATTTTCTATCATTATTATAGTAGGTTAAAAAAAAAACAGGAATCGTTGGGAATGGGGTGCTTAAATAGGAAGAATATAAATGCTTTTCAAAATAGTGTAAAATTAACTTGTTTTTAAAACAACAGAATGCTAGTTTACAAACCAAAATATACACACGTAGAGTATTCAAATCTCACATTCATTTACACAACCCAAATTCGCAACAAACGTGATACACGTACGAGCACGCGCACGTACACGCGGCAAAGCCCGAACCACCCCGCCGATTTTCCTACTGGCATCTAATCCTATAAATTAGGTACACGCGATTAGCTTAGGAGTTCTCATTTCCTATTGGATCAAATTTGAGTACAAACATTCGCAATATGAAGACTTGAAGTCACTACATGACGTCATACGTTGAAGAAAGTATGAAAATGGATGGGAAAATTGATATTCGCAATTTTATGACTCAAAAACAAAACTGTGTTGTTTTTGTGAATTAAAAGGCCATATCTCAAAAATGACCAAAATATCAGTTATAGTTAATTTAGCTCACAATTTTCAATTTACACGGAAATGGTCATCCAAATACCTAACAAATAGCTAATGTCAAATGTTTAAGATATCAAATTGGGCTCTTTTTTTCTAATTTACACACATTTTTTGGGTAAAATTAACTGTCCACAGCAAAAGCCAATATTATTTATTTTTTTCTATTAGTTAGCACGTAGGCCAAAAAATTGTCAATTAGATGGGCATTGCAATAAACAAAACAAGCACGAAGCCCTATAGTGCTTTAAGTGCCCATAAATTGGAGATGAAAAGGATTTAATATGCATTTCAAAGAATCCAACAACACAGTAGATAAGGTTACGGTATCAGACTGCGTGTAAACGTGTTATGCACCCACTGTTACCAATGTAATTTGGCATAACTTGACACAAATGTATTATGGGATATTAGTGATTACCTCGATTCTTTCACCCACCCGTGGCCACCAATTACATGAATTAGGGTGCTATCTTGGAGATTAGATCGTGAGATCGATTTCACTATATCACATAACGCAGTATGAGGTTATTTAAGACTGCATCTGTACAGATAATGAGTTACACGCTTTAAAACTATACCAGCGGTATTGGACATTTGACATAATGTATTAGGGATAGTACTCGATTCTTCCAACGTGGAAGCTATGATTGTAAGATGTGCGATTTTTTCCATTTAGCTTTCGGGGTCGCAACGGCCCCGACAACCCAGCAAAAAAATGTCTTCTTCAAAATACAGCGTGCGATTCCCATTACAAATATCCCTCTATTACCTATATTATATACGGGTTTATATTAATATATTTACAACAGTGGAAGAAGTCAAAACCTCAAAAGTATGCCTAGATTGCCTCAGCCATTGCACTCAATTTAAAAATTCCCCATCATCAAGTAAAGGAAGCCGAAACAGAAAAAAATATCTAGCCACTTTAAGTGGTAGAAACCATCTCGCGAATAATGTAACACTCGTAGCTCAAACAACTTAAGCAGATTTTTATTCCTGTCGTGAAAAAAACACTTTCTCTGCTAGCAAGATCTCGTCTCGAAAATCCTTAAGAATTCCAATGTTGGAAACATTTTTTGTCAGATTTCCAATATATTGCGTATTGATTCAAATCAATACTTCTTCCTTCTACATCCCGTTTCTATCATCCCTATAAAGTCCTGGCAATTTGCTTGGTTAACCTAAGAAATAAGTAACAAAATGCTACACATATAAGACAATTCGCACGACGACGAAAGCAATAATGAGAGGCTCCCGCCCGCAACTAAACTGTGTCTATTTTGGTTAAGAAGGGATGTATATAGGCGATTTTAGGAATCAAGCCCCTCCTTTGCAGTTTTTTAAAACATTTGATAAAATTTCACTATAAACTGGAGAAGCAAATTGCCATTGGTGGGGAATATGATAAATTTTATTACAAGTGGAGCATATTAGAAACCTATTGTACAGTAGGGATGAGTGATAGTCTCATGAAATATCTTCGCAAGTTTTGGTAGTATCTAATTCTCTATTGTCTATTTACATGTATTGGATTTTTGTAATGTATGTTTTGTAGTTGTCTTTTTGTAAATGTGTTCCTGATCACAGATGAAAAAAATAAAAGCTCTTGGAAGTCTGAAGTATAAAAAAAAAGTATTTTGTTTTATCAATTATTTCATAATTTGTACCCAGAACCATCATTTTTGACAGGTCCCGTGACAAATGAACCTTCAAACATTTAGCACTTTTGAACAAAAATTTTTGCTTTGCCCAATCACATCTCTGGAAAGGAAGGGTCTACATTGAATGATTTACCTATCAGTTAATGCAGAATTTCAATAGCTTCAATTGATACCTAACTTTCTTCATTCAGATGTCCTAATTCCAAAAATAAAAAAAAATGTTTTCCCTACCGCCTGGATTTTTCTAGTGCACAAAAAAAAAAATTTTGGTTTGTTCAATAAATTGGAAGTACGAGAAAACTAAAAAGCTATGCTTGAAATTAAATGATTTAATGCCCAAACCCTTTCCCTACATAGTTATGGTATTACTTTTTCACACCCCGTCTAAAATTTGCTAATTTTTTTTTTCAATTTGCGGAATCCAATTTTACCTAAAATTGGCATTTCGAAACCCGCGAAAAAAAATGCAAAAGGGTACATTGTTGAAAAGTTAATCGATTATGCCCAAAACATATACCCACAAAGAACATAGGTTATTACATTTTTTGTCAACTGCAAATCTTTAAGAATTTTTTTTCCAAGCAAGATGCAATTTTTAGCAAAATACCATAGGTTTTTTTGTTATTTTGTTTATTTGTTTTATTGTTTTTATGTTTTTTCTTTTTTGGCAATTTTTTACTTCAGATTTGGAATTCTACACAAAATTTTAACCTAGAAACCATGTTTTGTTTCATGAGCTATAGCACCTTTATCACAATTTTACAATTTTGCACTAAAACCTAAGTCAAATCGGAAAACATTCTGAATACAATTTCGAGATATTCGCTTCCCAGAAAATCTTCCTTCACCTTTAAGTTGTTCCTTTCTGCGATGCAGTAAAATGCCAAAGCAGTGTAGACATTGTGAAAAATGACGCAATCATACATACCTATTTGATAGTATCATCGGTGGCCTCATTAAGAATTTGCGAATGGGACAGAAGATAGAGCACACACAGTTCCAATTTGCACCGAAAATACTTGCGATTGAGTGGCTCCAATTCGGGAAAGAAATGGACTACCTTGCCAGGGGGGGGGGGCTTGAAGGGATCAAGGAATTGTCACTGCTTATGCCGGTTTGTTTTTCAATTTTAAGATAAAAACACAAAAAAACACCATATTAAAAAAAAAAAAAAAAAAATTATAATCTCATGTGTGGCATATCAAGTGGTTGAGGGACAGTAGTGCTATGGCAGTGGGGGGGGCACTTGCAATATGACATTGTATGGGTGTAAGGCAGGCAAGGCCAAATTTTGGTAAATTTCTCAAAAAATATGGTCTTTAGGTGAAAATTTCACACAATTTGGTCTGAATGTGCCAAACTTCCCAAAAGTTTCATGGTGACAGTTTAAATGTTTTAAAATAGCAGTCTTTTGAGTACAAACAAGCACTTCAGTTCTTGTATTCTATCTCTGGGTGGGGAATGGGACCGTACTTCACATTAAATTTCTGCGTCAACAAAATAGAGAGCACTAATGGTGTAGTAAGCAAATACTGTGCACATTTTGTAGAGTTCCCCCAATTTTCAAATTTGGAAGTGTGAATTTTGTCTGTCCGTCTAAATAAAAATATCTTAACTTGCACTTGCACGAACAATAAAATGAGCTATTGGATGAGTGTTGACATTTACATTGGAAACTATTTCCCAGCTAATTTGCATTGGAATGACGGTTTTCAGTGACGTTGAATTATTTTGGGATCAAATATTAATTTATTTATTCTAATTACAAAATTCTTTCTTGTGACACATAAGAGAAAATAGAGCTTTATCATTCACGATTACAGTTTTATTAGCCAAATTGGGGGCACTCTTCAAACAATGTGTGTTATTGCTTTAACAGCACAACCTTTTTAATTTGGAGGTTTTGGAGTGACAGGAACTGGCAGTTCTACGGAGTTGCTGCCTTTTGTAGTTTTGGGTTTTACCATTACACTTTTTTCATGAAAGTTTGGGTGAAAAGTGCTGACGGAAGCACTTGTTGGTGATGGTGTTTCCTTGGTTTACGGCCTGTATGAAGGAAATCAATCAAGCCGACCCAGAATAAAGCCCACAAACACCATTCAATTCTAATCATGTCTACACAGACTTCTATTGAGTTATTTCACACTGCATGAAGGAATGACCACATGTTTGCAAATAGTTTTATCTGAGAAATGTCCTATAGTGTTCCGTGGCATGATGCCAGAGAATACCCCTCCCCCACGCAATACCATAGATTTCGTTAGACCTGAAACTTCACACTCACACACATGCAAAATTAATACTCCAGCAGGATTAGTGTGAGAGACCCCACTCATGAGGGCTAGTCTGACCAAATTTAAAGCAATTACCAGCACTTTTTTTTTAAGAAAAATCCAAATTTTAAAATGTTGCGGATTTTGCTGGCAGAGAGAATTTGTTGTGTGATAGACCTCAAAATTCTCTATGTCACAAAAGAAGGAATTTTGAATTTGAATAATTCAATGGCCGCTGGAAACATAAATGTTCCTGAAATATGAAATAGCGCATGTGTATGGTCACGCTTCTCATTTAGCTGTTCCATTAGTTCCACGCTTGCAAGTTAGAGTGATTTTTGAGCGATGGCACTGTTTCATAACAGCAACAAGAAGATGAAGAAAGAAGGAGATGCCGATTGGGAAATCCAATTACCCAAGATTACTTTCATTCACCAGCTCATTGTTGGGTAACTCAAGGGCCGCTCGATTGCACCTTGAAGTAATTTGTTCATCCGACTCAAACTTGGCAAGTCGAGAAAGTTTCAGAACAGGAAGTAATTGACACACTGCTATACTTAAAAACGTTTATTAATAGTCCAGCTAAAATTTCTCTGCTGGTAATTAACTCCAGGTTGGTTCTGATCGATAATATTTAATTCATTGGCGAAATAATGAGGAAGGAAAACAGTGATTTTTAATGAAAGAAAAACAGCACATTACCCTTGATTTAATGTTTTATGGTCCAATAAAGGATGTTGGTATTTTAGCTATTTAAACAATCCGGTTAGTCCTGTGAAGTACGATATGATGAATGATAGATAAATACATTTGATACAACTCAACAACCGGTTGTGTCAGACCAGTGTCAAAGAGCAAAAGCTTTGACCTTTGGGGTCAAGTGGCTGTAAGTGGATGCAGAAGAGTGCGTTTTGCTGTACTGGTCACGACCAAAGTGCAATGACTTAGTGTAAATGCCAGTTGACAACTGAGTTAATTGGAATAGTTCTGGGATTTAATGACAGGTGAGTACTGGTCCTATAGCAAAGAAGAGCGCAACGTCTTGATCGACCAATCGATTTAAGGCTAAGTATCAGATGAAATAGGCGGATGAACAGTTTATCTTTTGAAGTTAATAGTTGAACCATCTATTCTTTCTCATCTTCTCTGATACAGGAGGACAGAACGGGACAGATATTATGGTATTTTCATGCAGTGTCACTGTTAAATTAGAAACTGGGAGAACCTGTAATTCTAAAAACACAAAAATCCTTACTTTTATAACAAATACACATGCAAGTTTTGAGCATTACCGTTCACAGATACAGTTTGCAAAACAATACCAACAAATTGTTAAATCTGAAAACATGGGTCGCTCTTAAAAAATATGCTATCATTGCTATACCGATTGACTAATTACAGATTGATTTTAAAATGATGTCATCTGAAGTAACCAAAAGAAATAGACCTATATTGTATATGTGCTATTAATCCCAGCTAATCCACTTTTCACTGGTCAGATCAATCTTCTTACTAAAAGACTGGAAGTTTACTATGTCGAATCCTGGTTCAAATGCTTGTCAGAAAAATGCTAGATTGCTCCTAAAATTCTGGCAGGGATGTCAACACCTTGATTTTCCATTGCTAGGGAATTTCCACAAATCGCCGTTTTTTACAGTTTTTACAGAATACAAAAAAACACCCAAATTGTTTCAAATTTGTGAGAGTGATTTCAGTAAGGGCTTTTCATATGTTGAATATTTTCATGGCCATTTTGTCCCTTTTAAGGTGCATGAGAAGCGTATTTAAAGATTTCATTCACATGTATCTGATTGGCTAATAAGAGGCCAGTAACAGGAGTATTTTAGGGAGGGTAGGCAAAAATTCTGAAAAAGCGGGAGTTCCTCCCCCCGCCATCCTTAATATTGCCATTACTAACAAAATTGCCGCCATGATTACGAAAGTACGATCTCAGTGAAACATAAGGCCGACACGTCTAGAATTTCATTAACGGCTGAAATAGACAAAAATACATGAAAAGGGCTTTTAGTTGTAAACCATTTTGGCCAAACAAACTTTAATCTGGTGTTGACATATTTATGATAATCCCCACATCGCAGGAACAGCGTTATGTCTTATTCTGACCTGTATGCACGGCTCAGTAGCAAACTTCTAGCCATTTCTTCTTTCAAGGGCCTATTTCTCACTAGAATTGAAAGTTTGAATCTCATCACAATAGATTACTGAAAATCTGTTTTTCATTCAATATTGACTCAGTGACACCAATAACAACAACTTTACACATGGACTACCAAAACATCTCAGAAAGCATTTGTAACCAAAAGATACATTGCATCAAATGAGGATGATTCACATTTAAAGTCTCTTAATTATAGTCGCTGGTATATTTTCCAGGGTTGGCTTTATGCCGGCAAAACTGGTTTTTGCCAGAAAACGGTTTAAACCGGCATAAACTGGTTTAAAACGGCCACAAAACTAGGAAATTGTCGAGTCGTCATGCAATCATTTTAGTGGACATCATACTAAATGTAAAGTCCCTCTTTAACTTAAGATAGACAACATACCTGGAATTATTTATTTCTTCAATGACAAGAAGAAGGAAGACACAAAAAAGAGGATTAATACATTGTGAAAAAAATAATATAAACAGAAAAGTGTGCACTGTAACAATTTTTAAAATAACTTGCAAAGATCTGCAGCAGAAACTCAAAATTACCAGCTGTGATATGACCAACACTTCAATCTAAATGGGGGTAGTAGTATTTGCCTCTTACTTCATTTTTTTTTTTTTCAAATTTTATTCATTATTTACTATTAGTAAATTTATTTCGACCTACAGATCAAATTTTAAGCTACATATTGAATTTCAGTCCATTTTTCATATTTCACTAAGGTTAAATATGTAAGGATGGTACTAGATCAAACTGTTTATCTCATTAAAAAGCAGAAGTGTGTTTACTATCTTTCACCCATTTTGTTCTGTAATTGTTATTCTGACTTTTACAGAGCTAATATACATTTGTAAAACCAACAATTACAACTTTTTAATATTTCAAAAGCATTTTTTGATCAAAATTGATGTTTTTGCTAGTTTTTGCCAAAATAGGTGGCATAAACCTTGCGGTTTAAACCGGATTAAACCAGGTTTAAACCAGCGGTTTAAACCGCCTGGTTTTTCCCGGCCAACCCTGATTTTCTCACAACTCTATAGACCGATCTGACATATACAAATATACCATACACCAAATGAGACACTGTGATACACTGAGAAACAGCAAAAGCGTGGAACCACCAAACACCCAGCACATTTGATTCACCAATACATGGAATCGCCAAAAAGTGGAAACCACCAAAGACATGGAATCACCCAACACCAGGAACCATCAAACACAGGGCACCATAAAAATACATACATACAATGGGTGTTTATACCGCACCATTCCTAAAAGACCACAGCGCAAAAATAACCACAAAAAACAAGAAAAAATGCATGGCATCAAAATCAAAATACAATGAAAAAGAAGAGTAACTGGCAAAAAATAAGCAAATGCAAGTAATTTAAATGTGAGAAAAAACAGATGATGTTTGAGAGCTTTCTTGAACACTGGTACAGAACATGATGTTCGGACTGCTACAGGTAAAGTGTTCCATTGTTTTGGAGCAGCGTAGGTTTTATCAGCAGCCGATCCTAGGGTCCGGTTCTGGATTTTAGTTCAGTTAGACAAGTAAAATCTGATGCAGAACATAATCCCTTGCGCACTGGGTTATACAGAGTAAGATGTTTTCAGCCCAATTCATAACTTGACCTCAGATGACCTTTGACCTTGGTATGTGACCCTTGATCACATTATCATATAAAGGTCCCCAAAGGGCATGTCTCAAGTTTTGTAGCAATTGGACTTTTTCTTCTTGAATGAGGCCAATTTGATGTTTTAGCCCATTTTATCCATTTTATAACTTTACCTCATGACCTTTGACCTTGGTATGTGACCCTTGGCCATCTTATCATATGAGGTTTCCAAGGGGCATATGTGACCTAATTTCTGTAACAATTGGACTTTTACTTCTCAAATGAGAAACTTTATTCGAAACTTTTACCAAAATGTTAACCTTTAAAAACACAGAGACACAGTCAGACAGAATTATTAGAGGGGGATGGCCCGATTTATATCTATAAGTTTTTCATCTTGATAGAATGGCCTTGACCCCAAAACCCCATCTGTAAAGTTTCGCGCCGATATTTCAACACGTATTGATGTGAGAGCTAAAAACATGATTTTGCAATCCCCATAGAGTACTGTGTAAAATCAATATTGGTCGACCAAAAAGGGGCACATTTTCGCTCATAACATCCAAACCAAACATTCTTTAGCCCTAAGATTTCACAGGGTATATGAGAAAAATAGTAGCTTTCTTCTGATACCAAAATTTTGACCACTTCCGGTAAAATCAGGGGCCCCTGGGGATGAGGTTATTAGCGATTGGGCCATGGACCTTTAAGGACTAGTAAGTGTTGCTTCCTGCAATTCTTGCAGGCGACACAAAATGGTTCACTTTTATATGATTATAAGTAAGATCAATGGTCTTAAAAAGTAAAACATCTTTGATGGTTTAAAGTTTGTTTAATCATATATGAAGTGTCACAGAGAATTCATATATGAAGTGGAGTTTTCAAAGCATTTTCTAAGGGTCTGTAGGGTTCGGGGGAATAGGCGTTTAGAAAACACTATTTTCACCACTGATTACCGCATTTGCTGAGCACCGATACATAGCCTGCATTTTCCCTGCCGATCAGCACTGAAAATTGCTGAAAGTTTCAAAAGTTGTTTTAAGATAATTATAAACCAAGAATTGGCTGACATTTAAATAAATTTTTATAAAGAGTTTTATTTGGTAAAATTTGTCATTTTCATGTCTAATTGTAGCATGAAAAGTTATTTCTCAATAACGACCCACTTTAAATTCAATGGAGTTGGCACACGTGCCGTCCGTTTCATTTATATTGGTATAGTATAAGATTGGCTAGCGACGATCAGGCAATCACAAAAGGAATCATCATTTCTCCAAACAAGATAGGCCGGTGTAAAAGGAGATGTGGTCCAGCAGGACCCTAGTCCAGCTCCATAGATGACAACAGAATAAAGCATGAAACTAATGTTGCGTGAAGAGTCAACTGAATCAAGTGCCATATTCTTCATTATTGTAGGCAGAATGTGAGTCCGGAGGGCTATATCTCCTGCCACACAGGCACTGAAATCCCGACTGAAATCAGGTGTATGATTTCCTTTTATAATTTTGAAATTTGGTGATTTGAAGACCTACCTGGGTTTGAAGGCAACAGACTTCCGCAACAAACATTTTATGCTGAATATAGACCTTAAAGGTGCTTGTTCTGATTTATGGGTACTTTCATAAATAAGGCATCCACTTTGTGACATGCGTATTTTGGCCCTAAAATCAGTTAATCATCTTTTTGTTGGAAAAAAATTACTATTAGAAATGGGTTTTATTGAGAAAGTCCATTCAAAATGGGGATAAAGCAAATACACAGAAATAAAATCAGAGCAGAAAAGCAATCAACATACTGGTTTAGAGGGCAAAAATTGTTTCTCACGTAACGGAGGACATCAAAATGCAAAATTACCATTTGAGCAAACTAGAACAAGTTAAATATTATTTTTATGTTTATTTCAGAAAGAGTGTTCATAATGCAAGTTAGTAATCTATTCAGCTAATCAATAAAATACTTTTTAGAACGTAATGCAAGAAAAATGATATTTCATGTTTCTCGTATAACTGGGGACACCAAATGTTTATTCTCCACTTTTGTCAAAGTGTGATTTGAACTGGTCACTTTTTATTAATATGTATAGAAACCACAATAAGATTCAAATTAAGTAGAATTTTTAGCAAATAACATACGATTAAGATTAGAAAATGGAAGCATTGGCATGTCACAATGTAACATTTTTGGGGACACCAAAGTCATCTGCAAAATATAATAATGGCCCTATTTTCGTAATTTTCTTTATTTTTGGTAATTATTCAATTTGAACATTAAAAACAATATAAAGGGTATCAGAAAAAAACAAAATCTCTCACTTTGGAATGGTAACATGGATTCTACACTCAAAAGTCTGTTTCCTATGTAACTTATTTTGGGGACACCAAACATTACACAGGGAATGCATTTTTAGAGATTTTCTTATGCCTACTATACTCCAAGTAACAATTGTTTGAACTGATTCGAACAATCTGCTGCGTATGTACGTGAAGGCTGCATGGCTGTAGACAGCATGTAAACACAACAATTAAAATAGACACGCCATACGCCCGTGTACAGGTCACACATGTCGGTACTGCATACGCTTAGTTCAAACAATTGTTACGGCGACTATAACGATCATCTTTTGAATGATTTCTGATTTTAATTTTCAAAATCAGTTTGTTATCTATCATTTATGAGCCTGTACAAGCTATTTTACTCAATTCAAGGCTGTAGTCCAATATATCAACAATGAAATAAAAAAGGCATAAATTTTTGCTTAAAAAAGTGATAATTTTCCTTTTTTCCCCATCAAATTTTATTTTTTCTATCATTGCAAGTCAACAGGGAAAGTAGCATCTTAAACTGAAAGTAGACATCAGGCTTGCACTTTCTTAGTTATGGTCTGATGAAGTCACCGAAGGTGGTATTTTGCTAGTTAAACGGATTAGCAGCGATAATGCGACAGAATCGAAAAAATGTGGAAATGCATTTTTTAAACTTATAAATCGGGGATAAGTGCGTATAATTCCATATAACTGCTTTAATGTTGAAACAAACCGCCAAATAGTGAAAAAATTGAAGTATTTGAGGAAATTTCTCATACCGTCTCCCGCAAATAGACATAGAGCGACGACATCTCAAAATCTGCGCTAAACAACTGATTGTGGTTTACACCAGTACAAAATAAACAAAGATCAATAATGTTTTTGTTTGAGGTTAAACTGTATTGATCATGGTGCACAATATCACACTGAAAATCTGTGACATTCACCGGGAAAGGATTTTTTTAATCTAAGTCGGAATTTTTGATAGGCACGTATAGAAATTACAGAATAAGATAAAAAGTACTGCCTTGTCTTTAATACACAGATTTCAAGCCAACCACTTGCAGGTTATGTTCGCACACATTCTACCAGTAACCAAAAAATATAAAAAATGAATTTTGATAATTTTTTACGACCTGTTTCGGCTTAGCAAATTGCTGATAATCCTTAAGTCCCTATTGAAATACCCCCTATGTCAATTGTGTTCTCTACTGATATGAGAGTTTGGCACTTGCCACATTTTACTAGTACCATGGGGAAACAAAGTTGCAGTTTTGATTGTATAGAAGCAATTAATGCATATTGCCAAAGCCCTAATTCAATACAGTGCTAAATGGATGGATAACCATTAAAATAGCATTTGTTTTTGTTAGATCTGGGAATATGAAATTTAATTTGAAGGCTCAAATTTCAGGAAAACAATGAGAAAAAATATGCCTTTCATCTAATATCAAAATTTATTATTTACTTATGATGAAATGGGAGTCCCAATAAAGCCGATCGGAATAAGAACCTGTAGATTTTAAATGCGTAACAGTCGGAATTTGAATAATTATACCTTTTTCTGAGTTTGTGATTTTTTTTAGACCCTTTTTTCACTTTAGGTAGAACTGCGGATCCTCTAAACACCCTTTTACCAGAATTATTGGACAAGGATGATACTCCCTTATCTATGAAGAGTGCCCCCCACCCCGACTAGGACCATATAGGCCTATGAGTAGTATATACTTTTACCTTGGGCCTAGCCTCGCTGCCCTTATAGCTATTGAAAAGCATGACAAATTGGCTGATTGAACTTAAAGTGAAGATGATTTGCGTTTGACATGGTCAATTTCTTACATTGACTTTGGCACGACATGCAAAATCTGCTTTAATTGGCTTAATGGCTTATAACTTTTAATTTTATTGGCACTATTTACAGCTTAAATTTACAGCACGTCCACGCTTTCTGCCTGCACAGTCATGATTTCTAGCATTGTACTTCCCAAAAGCTAAGTGCCAGTGCGAATCTTTGCGAAGTTTCTCAAAACAAAATCTTAAATTTAAAATTTAAACCATTTAAGTGGACCTGGTACAGAATTAGATGCGCTAAATGAGTAAAAAAATTAAAACAAAGGGCATAGACAAAATGTTCAAAATAAATCAATGCTAATTGAACATGCATGCACAAATCATCTGCTGTAACAGAGCATTATCGTGTATATGACAAGCCAAAAACTCAATAAGCTGCAAAAACTATTTTTTTTAGAAACATGGGCAGTTCTCCTCTCGAACCACAAGTCTTGCATGCTTTCGACTTATAGCCATAATTGTAAGACAAAAGGCAGCACAAAAGAGTTCAACTGGGTGAGTACAGGGGTGTCACCAAAAGAGTTTGTGCAAGCAGAGATAAACTCCAATTCTCAACTGGTGATTTGAAGCCCCATCAAAAAACCAAAGAAAAATGTTTATCAGAATTTTTTGAAATTGCAAAACTGCCCCTTAATCATTGTAAGGTTTTAACCCTTGAGGTGTTCTTCCTCAAATTGGCAATGGGACAAGGAAAAAAGTGTTCATTTTGATTACATAACTTCGCAGCAGAAGTAAACCATGTCCCAATTAAACATAATAAATTTTATAATACCATGATTGGTATGGGCAATTGTACAAGGTTGCACATTACATGAAAATGAATAAAATGCAGTTCTCAATTTATTTTATGAATATCAGTGAGCAAAGGAAATACACTAGCAAATGGACTCAAGCAAATAATGGCAATTATTGACAAGTAAATCCACCTGCTATTCAGCGGAACAAAGCACACCAGTAGGGATTCCCCTTGTTTATTTGGAACTGCAGAGCCTTTGTAGCTTATGTGTACTTGTCCACGCGTGAAAAGATGTCAGGCATTATAGACTGGGTATCCATGCCAGGTTGGGTAGACGTTCAATAGAAGTCTCAAGTACGCAAATGAGGTAATGCCATTTATTCCGTCTGATTGTATGTGTTGTGCATCAGAGTAGCGTTAGACGGAATCAAGCAACTCCTTTTATATTGGGACTTCAATATGAACGTCTACCCAGGTTGGATTGAGCGGGCCTCGTTCGCGATAAAAATAAACTTTGAGGTTCTACTGTGTTCAATAATTTTGACTGTCTATTTCATCATTATTGAAAAAAGAAACTAATGTGAACAAAAATCACCGTGGATATGTTGCTTGGTTAACGCTGTGCCTAACATTTTGGTGCAGACCAAGATCATACTTACTGCGGGACCTCTTTCTATTCCATTGTACCACCAATTTTAGAAAAATACAAAAGAAGTGGGGTCAAGCGACCTATGCTAACAACACGGTAAATTGAAAAGAAATGGGGTTTACGCGACAAGTTTAACAAATGTTGTAGGCACATCTTCCAAACAACTTCTTTCAATGATTTTTGTGTCATCTTGCTTCCTTTTCGGAAAATGAGAAATATATGGCAAAGTTAATTGAACGCACAGTAAAGCCTAATATTTATTTATTCGTGAAAGAGGCTCGAGTAGCTTGTGCTTGGCGTCATGAAAAAAAATAGCTCGATTTTAAAAATCTGGTGATGAGCACTGAAATCCTTTTTATCCTGGAGGTACGACCATTGCTATTACCTATACATTTGAACAGGATTTTGTTAGTGCCTTTTATCCTCCTGCATACCGAGCGGATTTACTGGATATCAACAGTGCTATTATTTTCTCTCGATCAATGCTGCATGATGTAACATCTACTGGTCAATGAATATTTAGAAAAAATTGTGATGACATTTTATTCAGTTTCAATCAAATGTGCACTTTTTGCCGCTTGACATTCCCAGAGTATGGAAAAGGTATAATAGACATATTAACTGGGCAGAAATCAGTTACTTCGCCGATAAGCGTACCATGTACTTATGGCCACGATCTTTCTCTCTGGATCCCATGGATAAATGATGCAAAAAATTGGACTTTCCCATCAAAATCAAGAAAAATTATTTCAGAAGTTTTTAAAAAAATCATAATGCCCTTTAAGTTTAATTCATCTTGTCACACTAACCACTAACCTGGACCCATTACGGCATTTCATGGGCCTCACCCCCAGGGCACTTTACCGATATGATTGGCAATTACAAACCTCCCGTCCAACTTGTGTGGGCAGATCAGCTGCTATCGGGTTCAGTGTCATCGAAAATGGCCTCGCAGGGCGAACATTAATGGCTCCAAACCTAGAAGAGCAGGCTCTGGTCAAAAATTGCTGTCCTGCGCTAGCTTTCAGCAATGTTTCAACTTCACTGCACTGAAACAATGAACCCGCTGAAAGCAAATCTGGGCTAGAAGTGGCCCCAAATTCCGGTTAAAGGCTGACTCAGAGATTCCTTCCCGATGAGGGGCGCACTCATTTGTCAAACAAACAGTTTTTTTGCATATACCTAATGCTTGTCCATGTACTATTCCTGTGTGAAAAAAAGCTCAAATCAAGTCCTTCATTAGAAAATCATAACTTTGTCATAAAAACCTGCTCTGGTGACTCTGTAAAGTATGGCTGTGTGCTGAATTATGCACCAAAAGAGTGGCACAGGGTCACAGAAAATTATGTGATACACAGCCTACAAAATTAACTGTTTTTTATGTGACGCATTTTTCGATTGATCTGTGGCAATTTTTCTACTTGAAATTTTTGACCCCTCCTTTTAAGCAAAATCATGGCTCTACTATAATTTTAGTAAGAAAAATTTTAACTTAAAAATTCAAAAAACTTAAACAGCAGACCTACCAACAGTGGGGAAAATCTTTCCAGTGGCCTGAAAAATATTATTAAGGACATCATAAATTTCATGACAAAATCATGCTATTTCACTAGCTGATTCCTATTAACGTGTGTATTTCCCTGGGAAAATAGATTGGACTATTTACCTACAACCTCGTCCCCAAGAGTCTCAATGAGGTGTAATAAACAAATACTATAGAGACTGGAATTAAATATTCTCGGACAGAAATCGAACATACGCCGCGTGAAGTGCATTACTGGCAGGGACAAGAGGAACATAGCACCTCATGCCAATGCGAGATTGGTCAAAGTATGTGCTGAATCACTGCATAGCGATGGCCAGTTACAAAACACGGGGTTGTGCATGCGAACTGTCTTAGAAATAATCCCACCATCATCCACCACACATACACGGTTTTGTGCAAGACGTCCATATGTACCCCGTACCCCGCCGCTCACCACCGTCATAATGTTACTGCCCATCAATTTAAATTATTTTAGCTGTTATTCCAGTTTTGATAAAACAAGGCCAACTTAAAATAAATTTTGTATCCTGGTATAAAAATATACGAGGGGGGTACATATGGAATCTCACATGGTTTTTATCGGGAAATAGGGCACAACAATTTTCCCTTGGTACTGGCTACGCTAATTTATATGGGCCTATCACCCCTCACACCCTTCGGGTTTGCGGGCCCGAACCTGAAGGGTAAGGGCGTATACTCAACTCGGGGCCATAATTGTTGTCACATGGCACACGATGTGCGTCTCTCACTGCGTATACCGCGCCTTCGTGCAATTTTTGGAGGGCATGTCAGCGTACTTATATAACATGGATTTTGGCCCCACTATAGCCATAGTGCAGAGTGTGCCCAATTATTTCCCTAACATCATACATTGCTGCCACCTTGCTGTATAATTTGCACACACCCAGCACCACCAAACTTCTATGCTTAATTCATTTCATTAATCTTTAACTCCTCACAACCTCTCATGATGAATGATAAAGTTGAGCATGCTTTCATTGATCTCCATACTTTGACTACCACCAAATAGGCGGGAATTATTCTGTTGTTATCATTCCGCACGTAAAGTAACCAAATTCCACGCCCATGGCAAATGTACTCGCTTGTTGTACCAAATCGCGCGCGCCACACATATCGATATCATATATATGTAGCCGAACACTCTGGTTGTAGCCCGTAGGGGTCTAAACACTGAGCTGTGGGCAGTAGTATTCAACAGAATCAACAAAACTAACGGGTGACAGGAGGCAACAAAACATTAAGAAATTCTACAAGAAATGTCTCTACTAACCATATCACAGGATGAATAACGGCATTGTTTAGCCCTTGAAACTCTGATTATTAGTTTCTTCGTCCCCCGCCCGCATTAGATTTTTTGGGCCGCGTTAGCGGCCGAAAAATCTGAATATTCAATTATTTGAAAAATTTTTCAACATACCTTTTCAGTCGATAATGGAATTTTTTGGTAGAAACCTGTCTCGGAAGTCCCGGAAATGAGTCTAAAAATAGACCCCAATCTGCGTATTTCGTCTCTCCCCTTTATGTTCATTTCACGTAAAAATATGCATGTAGCCACTAATGACTACCGGTAATGAATAATGACATAGTTCCCTCATTATGGGCCTGAAAAAAATGTGACTAGAACTCATATTGGATTTTCAAGGGCCTAATTTGAACAGCTAGGAAGGAAAACAAAATTCAAAAGTGGCGCTAAACAGGAAATGGGCCCAGTACCATACAAATTTCCCTACTAAATATAACACCGCGTGCTGCGTATCTTGTCACTTACTAGTGAGGCATACCCCACTGCCACTGTCCCTGCTTTTCTACTTTGGAGTATACGGGACATTGGGACACATTCAGTAATATTGAGGAGTCGTGCGCTCCGTGGCACACTGACAAGAGCACCCGAATTGGTTGCAATTAACACACTTTATTTTAAGCAACCCCCCCCCCCCTTTTTCTGGCACAAAGTGATGAAATAACGTACATAGTGTTCTAATAAATCCATCCAGTTAGTTAAGAAGTAAATTTTGATTCCTGTTAAAAATCCAGAAATTCCCCCGCTAATGATATATAATTTCCGCTTCTTGCCGTGACGGGCCGTGGATTCCCAATACTGACGTAGTGCGAAATAAGGATATGCGCAATAAAAGGGAAATTTGCAACTCCTTGCAGGCACTGAAATCGTCGTAGTCCTGCGAGAACCTTTCAGGTGTCTCGCAAAAGGACCTGGCGAGAACCTTGAGAACCTTGCAATGGTTCTCTGTTTAGGTTCTCATAGAAGGAGTTTGCGAGAACCTAACAAAATTACCATTCCCAAATATATTGAGTAAAAATAAACTTACAGTAAAATAACACTAATAGAAACTGGTTCAAGTTGTGATCGACAAAACTGAAAAACAGATTAAATAGACATTCCTTTGTGTTGTTTTGTTTGTCAAGAAACCTGCTTGTCAAAGCTACGGCGAATGCATCCTTCGCTCAAAATCATCAGCTGTCAAAAGCTTGATCATAAACAACCTCATTGCGGATACCCCTGGATAGGATTTTATTTAATACTTTTCAAATTTTTCCCAAAATTTCATTGAACTATTTAGCGGTATACAGTCAAATGGATAATATCTTGTTTTCTAAAATATGCAGAATTGTTGCCTAAAATTATTAACGAAAATTGCTGGAAAGGACATTACTTACACATGGAATCGAAGGGTCCTTTTTATCTTGGGTACAGAGTAAGCACGTTTCCGAAATACGACATCACAATTCGAGCAGAAGTGCTCAGTGTGGCATGAAAGGATTGTTAAAATCACCAGTTGGAAAGGTGTCGACACAACCATGAGGAATCGAGCTTTGAAGTTACTTCAGTTGTATTGTTTTGAATAATTCTGCTATAGTCATAGAAATGCTTCGCATAAGGTCATTAAAAATGAACTTTATTACTTAATTTCACTATTTTGGCGCTTATTTTGACATCAGTAAATTTATGATATCTTTCATTGTTCGCCAAATAAACAAAAATAACATATCACATAATGTTTTATGTTTGATTGGCACAAATTTTGCGCGAACCCGATTTGGTTCTCGCAGGTGTAATTTTGGGCGAACTTCAGGCGAACCGGTTCTCGGGTTCTCGTCGAATTTCCGACCCTGCCTTAGAATTTTGAGATGAATTTTTGCCCAAATCGATGAGTGAGTAGTAAAGACATGTGAAAGTCATACCAG
>JAMKCH010006081.1:0-73456 GCA_023653785.1 Ophioderma brevispina
TATTATCAGAAAGTTCACTTCGTTTTAGAAGACTTAGCCTTATCAAATCGCTGAAAATACACAGAATGCTTAAAACGAAACAACCACAATACAAGAGACGCTTCCATATTGAATTCCCATGGAACCTATATTCTGCTAACGGAACAAACTAACAAAACGTCAAAAAAGAGAAAAAGAAAAAGAAAACGTCTGATAATAGGCCTACCTGGATAGCGAAGCTGGCGGAATTGGAAATAAAGACACCAGTAGTAGCCCACGAACAGAAAAACGGACCAGAATGGCAAAACCTCAAGCCAACAACTGTCTCGTTAGAAGAGCTGTTGGCTTTATTCAACGATCGGCACTTGGTAAAACACAATTATCTTTTTTTTTTTTTTTTTTTTTCAGAATTTTGAAGCTTCCTTCAACAGAATTTAAAACAGTAAGATCCAGCTCCTTTCCTTTTAAGATGAAAAAAGAGTTTCTGAAGTTAAGTGTATTCATGTTGCTTCATGCATTTCCAAAGTTAGAGGCAAAAATCGGACCAAGTTGATTTTGAACTCTCATTTTGGTAAAGCACATCCTTAGTTCTTCGATTGGATTGAAATGAAATAAATGCAACTAAAAACCTATTTTATGGCTTTAAAGGGTACTTTCTTTGAAACAAAATTCCCTTATCCGACTGTTACATTTTGAGGCAGCCTGTAGACTTATGCTACTATCAATACAAATGATAAATAAGATCGACTGTTCATTTAAACTTATTACATGTCGAGATGTAAAACAGCTAAAAAAGGCCAGAATCCATAGTTTGAGAAAAAAGTTCTTTTTATAAAAACATCCTCAATAACAAACATCAAGTTTAAGTTTAGGCACAATGTGCCAGAAAATGCAAAACAAAATTGGCCGCTGTTAGGTTGGAAATAATGTTTACCCCTAATTCTGAAACTGATCCATATTTTCAAAATTTTTAGTAGTCCTATGTGCCAAATTCCATGCAAGTGGGCCACCCCTTATGCAAAGATTGTAGTACTTAATTGCAAAATAGGCATTGATCACAATCAAGGCAAGATTGCCCTTCAATAGCCAGATTTCACTGAAAATAAAAGGAAGACGAAGATGATTACGACTGACGATTCGAATCCAAACGAGGAGGTAGAAACACTACTCCCTTTGGACAGTAGCATAAGTTGCCATGTATATCGAGAATTGAACGGTTTGATTTACAGTTGCAGAACATATCTACTAAATTAGTAAGTAACAGTGTTACATAATTAACAAGTCTAGAGGTACTGATTTAAATATGGGGGTCACGTGAAAACATACGGTTGAAGCCTCAAGAATGTTCGTTCACTGATCCGAGCATGCATTTCAAGTCACAGCTGGGACAAACATATTGAGCATTAATTTAATGAGCAGTATACAGCCTGCTGTGTGCAAAAATCTCCTGATCGGGCTGATTTGCTTCAACAAGGGGGACATGCAGAAACAGTCCAAATTTGCTGGGTTGAATCTATGCCATAATGAAAACACAATACGTTATTACCAAATAGTGGTACCAATACCCCAAAGGGATAAAGCCTCAGGATTTGCAATAAATAAAGACATGTATGTCCACTCCACTCTATTGATAGATCGTTTTTATTTGCTACTGGCGATCTTTTACGGTTGCGCCTCAAAGGGCGGACATTCTTCAGCTTCTACCCAAATATCCCAATGAATAAAACAACATGACGGTTCTCAATATTCTGACGTCACGTTACGTCATTTAATAAGCAGTCCTCTATCGATATGGGCTAGTTATAATATCTAGGTGCGGCGAAATTTCCCACAGTTTTGTAAGTGTGGGTACAACTGTTGGAATTCGAAAGATAGAGTTATGTCTGGACTCTGTATGAGGTACGATAACGATTTCCGTATACCAATTATGCATGCCTAATGAATTTACCTCAAAATAAATCTTAGAAAATTTTCAAAAATGCATATTGTGTCAGTGGCGGATTAAGAGTACGGCAGTGGAGCAGCTGCTGACAGGACCCCCTAAAAAATATTGGTGTCAGTGGCCCCTGAGACAACCCCTTAGTTACACTAAAGTGGGACATTGCGTCACGTTAAGCTGCTGACGGGCCTGTGAATTAAGAGCCGCTCGCTGTGATGTCATATACAGGGTGCTAAGAAAGAATTACACCCTAACTACAGGCGACCATAACGTCAAAAAAGTAAGTACACATTTGATAAATTTAAAAAGAATCTTAAACCACGAGCTTTTAACATTTTAATGTAAAACATCATTCGATTCGGTCAATAGTTTTTGAAGAAAATAACGGATTATGTAACACATTTCAATGGACACATTCCTTCCAAGTTTTGCTCAAAATAATGCAGATTTGATGTTAACTAACTACCGCTGATTACTAGTGTTATCTGTTCACGCTGTCTTCTTTTCAGTCCCAAAAGAACCGGCGATTGTTTAATATTTTGTGAGTTCAATGCCATTTTGTTCGTTTTATTATAGTAAATAAACAATTACCGTGACAATATAACAAAAATCACCGACAACAAAACATGGTAAATAACAAGAATGATCATTTTAGTAGAAAACATCACTAACAAATCTGTGAGAAAAATGTGAAATATGTTAGTTGAACTAGAGGGGGGCACTGCATAGATTGAATTGATAAGGGTAACTTAACCGAATACTTTAACAGGTGGATACACTGAACAATAAGGTTATTCTCACATTTTTATTCAAATTAAGACATCTGATATCCAATAAGATTGTTGATCAAAACATTTACATAATAATCAATATTTGGAGGTACAAATTCAAAATTCCCCGCGTTTTAATCATATTCCTGTTATATGAAATACTGGCACGAGACAGATGGTTGGTCAACAGTTGTCGCCCATACAAAGGGGATTTGTGGTTTTTCAGATGATGGCCGAAATGGTTTAATTTTTACTTTGTAATTTTTGTGGCATGCTGGATATAACAATCTTAAAGCATTTTATCAAAACCTAAAATCTACACATCTGAATCAATTTTAGCAAACATTTGATTGTTGACAACCGTTTCTTTTATTTTTATATAATGCACAACCTATTTGAATCTAACTTTACTTCTTTTTCAATATTATTTCAAAGCAGAACATTTCTACAGAACAGCTGCCTGATGATAGGCAATTTAAATTAAATGAAAAAGAAATTTGCCTGATTGGCGACAGCCATGGTATTACCATTAATTTGGTCAAAAAGACTGAATATGTCACTGCACATTTTCTTCATTTGCTTCACTTTTTAAGTGAAAAAAGAAGAGTAATTTATTTTTGTCTGTTGTGCAATATTAATGTTGAACCTGGTGGCAAATAGCATTTATCATATTTTGTTTTAAAAGATAAGAAAGAAACGAAATGAAAGAAGTATTGATTAGTTTCGTCAGCCTGTTCTGTCCTGAATCACTTTATTACAAAACTTTGGAATGAGGTGTCCATTGACATGTGTTACATAATCACTTATTTCCTATTTCCTCAAAACTACTGAACCGAATCGAGTGCTGTTTACCTTTCAAATATTTGAACAATAATTGTGGTTTAAGATCTTTTCTTTTTAAATTATCAAATGTGATACTCACTTTTGGAAGTTATGGTCACTGCAGTTAGGGGTAATTCTTTCTGAACACCCTGTATGGTACGAATCGTTCATCGCTCTCGTCCATGCAGGTAAAGTAGCCGTCCTCAATTTGTGTATTGTACCAGCGCGTGTTCCCGCAAACAACTGTCATTCCATTATCACAAGAAGGCCCATCAACGCTACTGCACACTATAAGAGAATGTTGTTAAGCAATAAGACAGTTAATTATTACCAGCCACGTCCTGCACACGCACCGCACACACACACACACCACCATGTCATGTTCGCGCCGAATTATTTTTAAAAGTTTTACATAGCCTTACACTAAATTACATAATACATAAATTATAAAGTTCTCAAGTACAATCTTAAAAAGGCTACAATCTTAAAGCTACAACATACATGTAATTAAGTTAAAGTGTGGAAAAAGATAAGTTTTGCAGTTTGCCTTTGAAATGGTTTTAATGTTCAGTACACATATTCATTTTTGCAGGTAACTTGTTCCATAAAAACGTACTGAATGGCGGAAAGCTTTGTCACCATTAGATGTATTATTTTCTTCTGTGAAACGATAAGATTGCCTGTCAGCTGGGAATCAAGATCATCGTGTGTTGATAGTGTGAGTGCACATTGGATCAGTTTTTTTTTAGGTATATTGGTGCAGCTTCATTTTGCTCTTAATGTTAGTGTAAGGATTTTTTTATCGAAAAATAAATCCAAGGGGTTGCAAAAAACCTACCCCAGTTAGACGGGTTTAATACACTCAACATGATATTGGTCCCAAGACTACGCTCTCTTACAGGCTAAAGGTAGATAAACAAAAGTTCACTTTACCAGAGAAATGTCTACGCTCAATAATAACAAAGAAACCTCCCGTGTTCCAAAAGAATCACTTATAACTCCGCCTCACATTGTCGTGTATTATTAAGACTTTGAACGGTGTGTGTTGTGTATACTTGGATAGCGATAAAGCAGTGGCTTCTTGGAGGGTTTTTTCCCTACAAACACCCAAAGGTTTAGAGTCGAATCATCAATTTGAGTCAATATGGCCCTGGTTTTACAGCGAAATGGCCCCTTCACTTTGTTTGCAACGAATATCCATGCCAGTCAACTTATTTGGATACGACCCGTGGAAAGTGCGTTGATGATACACATAGACTCTCGGAAGCTCTCAGGTCATTCCTTTGTGTAAAGTTAACTAGAGGTAGGCGTTACAATACATTTCGTATTAAAATGTCTGTACAACATTACCAACCTTATATACACTAATTATGTCCTAATTTACCATGGTGCGAATATATTGCAGTTCTTTTTATTTTTCTATCGAATTACAAATCAGCACCTAATTTACACGACGTTGTCTTTCTTACGTTGAATAAATAGTTTACCATATGTAATTGAATAATACCATAATTTTTATATCCCTTAAGTCCCTAGAGCAAAATTACTAGTAACCTGAGGCCTGACGAACACCGTACACCGAAAGGGAAAAATTACGATATCTCAAGGGAAGGTGGCATGAAAGTCAAACAAGTACCAAAATGTGTATTTTCAATGGCATTATAGCGTAATACTAATAACTCAATTTCGGTGAAATAGGACGTAAGCCATTTTGCATATCAGCTCTTCATATATCCCTTACGTCCTTAGAGGAAAATGACTAGCAAGCTGGCGATCACCGCAAAAAAGGAGGTAGCGGTACTTGCGTTTTTAGATCTAGGAGCACTTTCCAGTAAAGACAATGCAGGGGTCTGCATTGTGATTTTTGGAAAGTGGCAAAAAATTGGTATTTAGGGATATAAGGGATATGCAAAAACAAAACAAAATAAAAGCAAAAACAAAACAAGACCTCAAAGTCGGAATTATTTTTGTTTATATTTAACACTTTTAAATGCATAAGCTCGTCTGCACTCTCGTTGGTGCAAAGGAGGGTCCAAGTGGATCGCCCTCTGAAAACTACTTTGCCGATAGAATTTTTTACCAAAACTCTGGTAATTGTTAGGGTACATCAACACGACTACATCAAATGAAAAAATGAAAATCGGTTTTACAGATTCAAAGTTGCCGCCCCAAAACCGAATTTTACAACGCGCACAAAATTCTCCGGCCCTTAAAATGAAAAACCACTTTACCGAAGGACTTTTTTTCCATAAAATTTGGTTTATAATATTAAGACTTCAATACAATTACATTGCTGAAATAAAAATTCAAAAGTCATTCCAGTGCGATTTTATAGACAAAACAAATTTTGAGAAGTGCCTCCAAAATGTTTTATTAGTAGAAGAACAGCCTGTAGATCCCGTGACCAAACTCTGGAGACAAAGATTTGAAGGCGTCTTGGGGTTCCCTGATCGATGTTGAAAGTTTTTGACTTGGGCTTGCCGCTTCAATGGTCCGGCATTTTGGGGAAGGGGCAAACAAAGTTAACACGGGGGGTAAAAATTGAGAACTGTCACAATTGAATTAATATGCATGTCAAATTACTCGCCTTATCATACGGAATCTAAAAATGTATAGTTTGTTATAGATTCGACTTCAAATGAGGACGCTATGGCCAAAAATGTCTAAAGGTCAATGCACTTTCAGTCAAGGTCAAATTGTTAATATAAACCGATTTTTCAGATGCAAGTGTCTAATTATATGTTTTCGGGATGACAAATTCAATTTGCAACTTCTAACAGTACAAATGTTAGTCTTGACCTTAAAACCTGAAATAGCCGCCATTTTGCATTTCAAGGTCAAGCCTAACATTTGAACTATTAAAAGTTGCAAAATTGAATTTCCCCAAAATGCCGGAACATGAAGCGGCAAAAAACAAGCCCAAGTCAAAAACCTTCAACATCGATCAGGGAACCCCAAGACGCCTTCAAATCTTTGTCTCCAGAGTTTGGTCACGAGATCTACAGGCTGGTCTTCTACTATATGCTCATGAGTATAAAACGCTATGACCGATATGATATTTAGGCAATTACATAAAATCTTGGGCAAAAATAATTTATCGTTAAAACATGACGCACTCCTGGGTCCACGTGGACACCTTTACGTACTTAAGTGTATTTTATGTCAAGACTAATCTAGGCATTAAGAACAGTTATCTAATTAGTAACGCTGACAGATTGGCGCCTACTGTCTGTTCAAATAACTTAGATGTCTGTTTTTTTATTATTTAAAAAAATACGCACGTTCAAAATAAATCACGAAAAGAAAGTTGTTGGGTATCTTTGGACCTAAGACTTGTTTTACATGACAAAAGTAATGGGGCAAATTAAACCTCCAAATCTATTGAAATCTGGGTATTTTACCCTCGTTTTGAAAATGAGCGATTAAAGGTTCGGTACCATTAGTAATTACGTTCTGTGGAAGGTTCCATTGACTCCACTTTATAGGTAGTAAAAGTTGTCGGAGGGAGGAGCTCATTACGATCAATATTGTCCACTGTGGTATGAAATGAATAATGACAACTTTGTTCCGGGCTTTGTTCAACAGGATCAAATCCGACCGTTGTTATTTGTACTGAATTTTTGCAATACAAACGAGATTATATCAAAGGTTCCACACAGCATTAACTTGAATGGACGGCATTACAGGAGAGCTGTATGATTCCTTTGTTCATAACCATTGAATAAAACAGACAGGACCTCTATTAAATGTATCAGTATTTCAATGATGCATTTATATGCCCATGCACGCACAAACACCTGAAATCAAAGCAAGGTCCACGAATCAATAATTGTTCGTAACATGCTTTTTAAGCGCCCCTAATTCGTGAATGGGTCTGCCATAAAAGTTTCAGAGTCAAAAGTCAATATTCACCTGGACCCAGTTTGTTGTCGTTTGCCAATAAAATTCAGAGAAAATTGAATAAAATTTCAAAGAAGAAATATGTTTTCAAGTTGGAGCCCAATGATCCTGTTGGGTGCAATGATAAATAACAATTTTCTTTCATGATAATTTTCGAAAACATATAGTTTTGGAAATAATCAAAACCGGACATCTAAGTTAATTGAGCAGACAGTAGATAGCGATTAACCTCCCTTTGGAAACTCTGCAAGTCCTGGTTTGATGCAACATGAGCAGGAAGGGCATTTTCTAAGGCCTACAGAGAATGGGAGAAATGATCTTCTGTGAGAGGCCAAGTTGGACCTTGGGACTTTCACACCAAGGTCATGAGACCTGACTGAGCGCCTAAGGCGAGGAACTGAAAGCAGCTCAGGTAGCAGCTGGCTGAGCAATATAGTATACCTGGTAGACATATAGGACCTTCATTGACTGCTAATAATACGCTAAGGTTCTCTTACAAGCAATTATTTGTTAAGTTTTGTTTTGATTTTCGTTTTGTTAAGTTTTGTTTTGATTTTCGTTTTGTTTTGTTTTCTTTTTTTTACTTGTAATTGTTCCTCTATCTTGAAAAAAAAATATTGAGGGTAGAGTGGGATTCAAACAACAGAACATTGTATCATAGGCAAACTGTTTTCCCATTAGACCAACGCACTATGAGTTACAATAAGCTCATCTACCAAGGACACAGTTCAGTGGGTTGTACTTGTACATACTTTGACATGAACTGACCTTGTTTGATCTGGATATCATATAACATACAAAAAAACATTTTCTAAATACATTGGTGGATGAAAGCTACTGAACTGTGCCAGGGGAATTGAGATTTTACTAGCTCATAATGACGTGAGTTTAATGTGCCGGATTGAAAATAATCCACTGTAGAATAAGCGATACAATTGTTAGACACTCTGCTATTCGATGTAGAAGTGCAACGTGATATTTAATGGTGAATCAAGCTTCTTGGCATGGGTTGATCTTTCCCATACAGGCCAAGCAAACGCTGCACATGAGTAGCACAGGGCAGGTACCGTCGAGCTTAGGGTATGTGGGCGAGCACCCCATCTTATGCCATTGGGTTGTTCAAGATGTTATTGCGTGAACATACTTTACTCTTCGTCTTCTTGGTGTGGATCTTATTTAAAAAAAAGAGTGCGGTCCAAGGTAACTCCTAGGTAGACAGGGTTATCACAGTGCTCCAAGGGTGTTCCAGACCAGGTTACTTTAAGCTGACGTTTGGCTTCACGGCTGCGTGGATGGAAAGCACACACCTGTGTCTTGGATGGATTTGCTCATAGGTGGTTTTCCTCGTAGTAAGGGGTGAGTTCCTCCAAAGCTTTGGAGAGACTCTTCAACAACTGTGAAGTCTGCATCTTGTGCGCTAATTCCAAGATCGTCTGCATTGATAAAACGACAGGTTCCTGCACTCCTAGGTTGGTCGTTGGTATAGATGTTGAACAGGAGAGGTGGGAGCACCCTCTCTTGTGGTAGTCCATTCTTGAGCCTACGCCATCGGATCTTCTTCGCCCCAAGCTGAACAAAGAACATCCTGTTTGTAAGCAATCCTTTGGTTAGCTCAGTCAAGCGGATATCCTTGATGAGTTCCAAAATCTTATGGAATAAGCATCTGTGATTAACAGTACGTGTCGTAGCTGCTGATAGCTCAACGAACACAACTGCGGTTACCAAACCCTTTTCGAAACCATCCTCGATGTGTGTGGAGTTAGTTGAGTACTTAGCTTGTGGTTGATTTGCTTGGCCGGAAACCTGCTTGTTCTGGTGTTCTGGTATGTGTTCGTCTATCACAGGTGCGATACGGTTGAGCAGGAGACGTTCAAAGAGCTTGTAGGTATGGCTGAGGAGTGATATTGGTCTATAGCTCTTAGGATTAGATGGGTCTTTCCCAGGCTTTGAGAGTGCCATAACATGTGCTTTCTTCCAGATCTATGGGAACCTGTGGGAAATGAGGCAGCAATTGCAGAGCTCAAGAAGCCATTCCTTTGCTACTGGGCCAAAGTAGCAATAATAATAATAATGATCGTACAGCTGCAGTCTCAGTTATGCTTGATGTAGACAAACTACCAACAATTTCGCAAAGTGTGTTGAGAGAGAGAAGATGTCTCTGGTTGAGGGGGTAAAGGATGTAGTAAAAATGTTCTAGAGGAAAAATGCATTCTTATGTATACTACGCTTGTGGGACTGGATGTGAAATCATATAGGCCCTATTTTAAAAACTCCCAAGTGAATTTCATCTCATCAATCACATATCAAAAAATCAGTTGTTGTATTTTAGCACAAAATGAAGTATAGCAAACGGTTTATAGTTAGTAGTTGGCATACTGACATAACTACTAGAATACCGTGGATATACTATTTTTATCGTATATATCATTAAAATATAGTAATTAACTCAATATCTGCTATAGAGCTATTGAGCAATTCTGAAGTTGCCACCAGTTGTAAAGACGCGGTCATGCTTATAGGCACTTCAGTGATCTATTTTCTGGCACTAATTCTTGACTAATGCATGCACGGCGCGGTGCAATATAATACACACACAGGCACACACTACTGCAGTGTGTGTAATATTCACCGTTCTTAAACACAGCCAAACTTGTTTCTACAATGATTTAAGTATGTTTTGTTTTAATATGTAAAACTACACAATGAGCATTTACAACTTATAGGGCTACATTTAAAATCTAAGTATTATTGTTTGAAAATATACCCAAATGCAAAATACGAAATATTAAAAATCAAAATATAATCAAATACGTACACCACAGACTTCCCGTCAAGTTAAAAGGGAAGTTCTGTGGCGTATTCGATATATATGAATGTTGTTGTTCATCGTGACTGGGATTTAGGTCCGAAAATAGTACGTATTTTCATCGTGTTCAACGTCGCTTTTTTTCTAACGGGGTTCATAACTAAGATCCGCTTGTGCTTTCACAAAAAATTTATTTTTTCCAAAACCCAGACTCTAGTTTAGAACTTTGTAATTCTCAACTTATGAATTGTACCCCTGTCTAGAATCCTCGTTACACTCCACTGGGACTTTGTAACTTTTGATTGGCCCGGTCTTATTATTTTCAGACATATTGAAGTAATGCGTTCTTAATATTGTTTAAATGATTAATTATAAAAAACAAAAGGCCTACCGGTCTTGCAGTTGATCTCATCAAGAGTTTCATGGCATTAAAAATATCCATCCCAAACAACTCAATCCCGACACAGACGGAATTGCACTCAAACAGATTATTACATGAATATGCCCTAAATTAAAATGAGAAGTACAATTTGGAATATATAAGAGAGTTATAGCGAATGTTTGGAGGTATAATTGATGGATTATACAACCGTCATTTTCCTTAATTTCGTATTGAAGAGTCCTCATTTTTGTTTGAAATGCCACAGTGTAAGTGAGGGGAGGCCCATTTTTTTTGTAATTTACAAATGACCAAAAAGACAAGTAGTTTTTTAGTTACTAGAAAACTACTACATGTAATTCATAATTTAATCTCCAGATCGAATTCATGTGTACGGTCCCTTGACCAAAATAAATCTTTAATTTCCTTTTTTCCAACAATTATTGGTGTTCTAATTGCTGTCACACAATTTTGTAAGTTGAAGATATAAATTTATTTCGGCCTTGTTTAGATGAAGTACAGTGTTAACTTTTTATATCTCCCCGTATAAAGAAATCCGACGATGTTTTGAAATCGTACGTCCAGCCACTTAAAAGTGCTCTATTTTTCGAGTTAGGGTAGGTTGTCGAGTAGAAAATGACCAAGGTACCAGGGTTAGGGACATTGTGTTGGATCATCACCTGGGTGGATATAGAATCAGATGGTGCAATTTTATTTTTTGGCCAAAAAAGGTCAAAATTGACCCAAATTAGGTAAAAAATCATAGAATGTGGTGATTTATTTATTCCGACTTCATATTGAAATGTAATACTAATAAAATTCCCCACTATATAGCTGTAAGATTCAAGAAGAATTCGAATGTTGAAGCTGGTGTTAAATTTTTGACCCCATAAAGGACCAAAAAGGGGTCAAAATTGACCCAAATAAGGTAAATATCATAGATGGTGATTCCAACTTCATATTAAAAAAATTAATATTAGTGTGGTAATTTCCCCACTATATCGCTTTAGATCAAAGCATTTTAATGTTGAATCGGGGTTATTTTTGAACACCCATAACAGGCCCCAAAGAGTCAAGAAAGTTGACCCCAATTTGGTAAAAATCATAGTTTGATCTACTTTATCATCTTAATTTTTAAATGTGAACAGTTCATGTTGCCCCACTATATGCTGTAGATAGAAGAACTTGAATATTGAACATCTGGGGTTATTTTTGACCCCAGAATGGGTAAAAAAAGGGGAAATTTAAAAAAAGAAAAATTAAGGTAAAAATCATAGAAATGTGTCATTTATTTATTTCGACTTCACTATTAAAATGTAATACTATTTAATTCCCCCATACACAGCGTAAGATTCAGGAGAATTTGGAATGTTGAATCTGGGGCCAAAAGGGGTTAACATTGAACACAAATTGTAAAAATCATAATGACGTATGCTTTATATTCCATCTTTACTTTTAAAGTGTAATAGTTGTTTACTTGCCCCACTATATAGCTGTAGATTGAAGAAGTTGAATGTAAACCCCAGAATGGCCAAAAAGTTAAAAAAATGACTTAAAATGGGTAAAACCAAGGAAACTTGTATTTATGTACACATAGGTTTCATATTAAGACAGCAATTTCAATAATCATTGCCAATTAAAACCTTTATTATATTCACTTTTTATCAGTATACATCCAAAATTGAAAACTTTGGGTCAAAATATATTACCCAATTCATGCCTTGTTTAACTATCTGCAGTTTTGCCTCTGTAAAATTGGGTAATATGCACAATATCAGTCAGTGTAACCAGGGGAGGGGCTGTGGGGCTGCGCTCCCATTCCCTAAAAGGCCAAAAAGATTTTGCGAGCGAAAATATGTAGACTCAGTTCAGTTCAGTTCAGTTCAGTTATTTCATTATTTTCGCACTCACATATACATATTATAAAATAATCACAGATGTAAATATACGAGAGTGAAGGAGATACAGGTAAGGCTTATTAGCTGCAATCGTGTCACCCCATTTTGGCCAAATTGATTGCAGTTGTACATGTCCGCATTTTGAGAGTCGGATGATATTGCGGAGCGGACAATCAACAAGCTGTCACATCCAGCAATCAAGTTACAGAACCAAATAATACATGCTTGTATTCACTATCTTATTACAATGAAGACATAATTCAAACAGAAATTGAAATGCTATTAAAGAATGAAAATTGGAATAAACACTGATACATTATGTATACTTTTGCATGAGAAAGGTTTTTGTGCTTTTCGAATTGCTTTACTGACTGTAAAGTGCCTTTTGCCAGATTTGCCCCTTTGTAATTTTGGGACAAAATTTGCCCCTTTGTACTTTGGGGTGAACAAAATTTGCCCGCTTTGTAATTTTTTTTTTTGGGGGGGAATCCCCTTTTGAAAAAAAAATTGCCCCTCTCCTAAATTATGTTCGACTTTTTAGCTGACATTTGGGTCTATGAAAAAATTTGAAAGGGATCAAATGGTCCAACCCAATTGGTCAAAATTTTAATCCAATACACCGATCAAATTTCATGTCATTTTTAGAACAACCACATTTCAGTCTTTTTTCCTGAAACTTGTAAAACAAAATCCTAGAATGAGATAAACAGTTGGTCTGGTCATGATGAAAGCTATCCTAATTGTTGTTAAAATCTGATATTCTTTGGTTTATTTCTGCCCTGAAATGATCACAACTGTTTTACCTGTTAGTGGTAATAATATGAAAGCCTGTTGTCTCCAGAGCAACTAAGATTGCCTTCTACAGGCCTGTGGGAAAAAACCTCTTACTTGAATACTAACGGGCACGATAATTAAAAGTTGGGTATTGGAGTCAGGCGATTCCAATCAAGCAAGAATGAAACTATTAATTGGGGTGTTATCTTGAGCCAAAATGTCCCAATTTAGTTTGTTATCTGCTACCAATATATTAATAGAAATGAGGTTTCCTTTTAGAAGTCTTAAAATGCATATAAGTGGAATGATTACCTTGCCATTTTTTCACTTTTACCAACTCATATTTTGGGTCAATTTTTACCTTTTTTGCCTTTTCTGGGTCAATTTTGACCCCAGATTCCAACATTCAAATTCTTCTTGATTCTACTGCTATAGAATGGATAAAATGAAATACTGCTGCATTTCAATATAAAGTTGGAATAAATACATCACCGTTCTATGATTTGTACCTTATTTGGGTCAATTTGAAGCCCTTTTTCACCCTTTCTGGGGTCAAATTTGACCCTAGATTCCAACATTCCATTTCTTCTGGAATCTTCTGCTATAGAGTGGGGAAAATGAAATACTAGTTTAAGTTGGAATAAATACATCACCATTCTATGACTTTTACCTCATTTGGGTCAATTTTGACCCCTTTTGGGCCCTTTCTGGGGTCAAAAATAATCCCAGATTCCAACATTCAAATTCTTGATTCTACTGCTATAGAATGGATAAAATGAAATACTGCTGCATTTCAATATAAAGTTGGAATAAATACATCACCGTTCTATGATTTGTACCTTATTTGGGTCAATTTTAAGCCCCTTTTCACCCTTTCTGGGGTCAAATTTGACCCTAGATTCCAACATTCCAATTCTTCTGGAATCTTCTGCTACAGAGTGGGAAAAATGAAATACTAGTTTAAGTTGGAATAAATACATCACCATTCTATAATTTTTACCTCATTTGGGTAAATTTTTACCCCTTTTGGGCCCTTTCTGGGGTCAAAAATAATCCCAGAGTCCAACATTCAAATTCTTCTTGAATCTACAGCTATATAGTGAGGAAATTTAAATACCATTACATTAATATGAAGTTGGAATCACCATTCTATGAATTTTACCTTATTTGGGTCAATTTTGACCCCTTTTTGGTCCTTTCTGGGGTCAAAATTAACCCCAGATTCCAACATTCGAATAATTCTTGAATCTACAGCTATATAGTGGGGAATTTTATTAGTATTACATTTCAATATGAAGTCGGAATAAATAAATCACCATTTTACGATTTTTTAACCTAATTTGGGTCAATTTTGTACTTTTTTTGGCCCATAAAAAAAATTGCACCCACTTCTGATTTCGTACATCCAACCCGGCGATGATCCCACATAGGTACCTAACATGTGGTAGCAATGAAAATTTTTCTACTCTTCCACCTACCCCTTGTGCCCAAAATGGTCCGGGCTGACGTACTAAAATGGCCATCAACGTTCTCAAACTTGCTTCAATGAACGCGCCCAAGCCAGCTGGATAATCTCTCAAACTTTCCACATCATGCTTCGTATCCAATGCATTAAGCGGCCACAGCCACTGGCGTAGCCGCTTGTTTTCAGGGGGGCAAGGGGGGGGGGGGGGCAAGATTCCCATGGGGGGGGCAGCTGCCCCATGCCCCCCTGTCCCCCTCCCCCTGGCTACGCCACTGGACACAGGTCAATAAGCCAAACCCATTACGCGAACAACGCTCCTGCCATTTTATTATTATAATTCACCTACCTACCTACAACACCTTTTAACACTTAAGTGACCAAGGGGGGGGGGGTTCCTAGGGACCCCAAATTTGTTTTCGCGCCTGGCCCGCTTTACGCGGGTGCGATTTTTGCGCCGAAATTTTTTTAATTGTATGACTTTTAAATGCGCTTCTTTTCATACCAAATAATTAAAATCGCCAAGCCGTTAATGAGATAATTAGTGGGGGTCCCATGAACCCCCCCCCCCCCGTGGGCACTAACGTACGTCATTTGAGTTTTTTTTTAAACATAAGATAAGAAACCGAGAACCAAAGCAATTTTTTTTGCTGATATAGTTCACACATACTGTAATAAACAATTAGTAGTAACATAAAAAATAATTAAAAACCTTTATGTGCTGAAATCAAAAATTTCATCATGTACGTTTGCCAAACCGTACTGTACAAACCTATGGGAAAATGACGTGTATTTTGCAACACCGTAAAAATACAGATTCCCTAAACTGCTGGTTTTGTGTTAATTTAAGTAATTTGGGTCTTCTAGAATGTATCAACCTAAAAAATTTTTAAAATGTTTGATGTAAGCACAGGCTCATTTGAATTTTCCGTCTTTTTTGCCCAATTTTCGCGGTGTTTTGAAACAAGTTTTTTTGCCCCTAATTTGCACCAAAATAGACAAATCTCATTTTTTATTTCTGATTTGGGGTTGTCTTATGACCCTTCACATGTGTTATAAATCCCTACGGGAAGTGGTTTCCTTAAGGGGGGGGGGGTCCCTGGAACCCCCCCCCCCCCTTGGGCCACCAACGGGAGGTGAAAACCCCTTGTTCACTAAAGTGTTTAATACAGTCATTAGATCGTTCGGATTTTAAAGGCGGGAGTATATTATCAGTTTCAAACAAGGAAAACTAATTTTAAAATCAAGACTGGCCTTTATTTATGTATCTTTAAGTTGGTAAGGTTGCCAAATTCAGCAGACCCTCACTATTTTAACACAGGAAATCTGAATATTTAGAGTAGCATTACTCTTTACGGATTGTAATTAAAGTGTTTTAGATAGTTGAGAATATAGGAATATACAAGATATTACTACAATTTTCTTTTTTGTGGAATAAACAATGGTTACCAATTTTGTGTTATGGAGATATCACACACGCAACCACCAATGTCATACACGTGACCATACTTAGTGATGTATAAATGGGGTGTACTTGTTAATTTCAATTACTAACATTGCAATGACAAAGTTCTATTTTATTTCTAAAATGACTAAAATCATGTGCGTACTTAAATGATCACAGAATTTTAAAGATAAATTCTGAATTCTAAAACCCTTTTTGTCTGACGTCACACACCTGACCGAACTCCCCCACCCCGTGAAAAAGTATCAAATCTAGGGAAAGTGGAAACATTATTTTGGGCTCAAGGTTTTCATAGTATCAAACGTGATAAAATATTGGCTACGTTGACAAAAAGCTTTGGGTTGGAAATAGAAATTTACCCTTTTTAGGTCATTACGATATTATTATTATTATTATTATTATTATAATTATTAGAACAGTTTGGTAACTTACCACCGTCAAGCCTGGTCACTTGGAATTTGATACCACGCACACTAGGGAATGTGTCAAATTGGAATATGTCAATAGCTACTTGCGTGAAACGGTTTGTGTTGAGGGTCGTTGGTTCGAAACCATACCCACATCGACGTTTGTTTTATAGTGAGGGTTTCGTTGGCAAATATCGCTATGTCTTTTGAACCGATCTTCAGAAGTTCGGACTGTTGACTAAAATCATCGCCTCTTCCAATTGTAAAGGACACTCCGAAGGTAATGTTGAAATCTAGAAAGCTTAACACGAACGCGCCTACGTTTGTGGATGTAAAAATCCATTTGGAATCGGCGTAGGTATGCAATGGATAGTTGAGAGAGGTACAGGTCAAGCTATTCTCAAATTCAAAGGAAATGTTCTTCGCTGTCAGGTACTCTATTGATAGAATGTTGTTAAAAGAAAAAGGACCCAAAATCTTGAAACTAGTTTTTACCTTTTAGAGAGAAGGTCAATCAAATTTCTTCCGAGGTTTTATTCAATTGACACTGTTTTTTTATTGACAAACGACAACAAACTGAGTCCAGGTGAATACTGACTTTTGACTCTGAAACTTTGATGATAACCCTATTCACAAATTAGGGACGCTTCAAAAGCATGTTACTAATAGTTATTGATCCGTGGACCTTGTTCTAATTTCGGGTGTATTTTGGATAGTTGAAATGCTGACAATTTTAATAGAGATCCTGTCTGTTTTAATCAATTGGATACGAACAAAATAATCAAAGAATTTTCATATAATGCCGTCCATTCACGTTAATGTTATGTGGAACCTTGGAAATGCCCATGTTTAAATTGACCCATTCCTTTCGTAATAACAAAAACGTCTTAGGTCATCAGATACCCAGCAATTTTCTTTTCCTGACTTATTTCAACAGTGCGTATTTTTTGAAATGATAAAAAGATGGCGGTCCTCCGGACCGCTTGTTTCGCCTGCGTCGCGGTTTGCGAACGATAGGCCTCATATGACCTTCGACCTTGTGACCTTTGGCCTCATAACAAATGAGGGTTTGTGTGTAATATCCATAAACCAAACTTGACCTCATATGGACAGACAGACTTGCATACAAACAGACAGGAAAAAACGACTAATGGTGGATAGATGAGACTGAAGTGTATAAATGGTGTGATTTCTTTCAAGAACAACTCACCACAATCTAGTTCATCAGAGTTATCCACACAGTGTCTGAAACTGTCACAAACTTGGTAATAATAAAGACACACTATCCCAGCATTTCCTTCACATAAATATCCGTCTAAGCAGTTCTCTAGAAGTGGTAATTTAAAGATACAAAATTATGCCAGTCAATTAATCCAGGGGCGGCGCCTCTATTTTTTGCAGAGCACAGGGCACCGGGCGCCGCATAGAGCACCGGGCGCACTGTATATCTATAAAAATGACTTTTTAACGCACAGGGCGCCCCGTAGCATGGTAGATCTTTAAGAATGACGGTACATTTACGACCTTTAGAAAACCGGGCTTATGCAGATTGCAGCTGCGGGTGATGCAGTGAGCGCGCCCATGCCCAGCTGTGTTCGGAAATGTGACCGCATGAATTCAAAGTCCCCTCGATCGATATCGGTCACAATCATGAACAGCAGCTGGGCATGGGCGCGCTCACTGCATCACCGCATCTGCATAAGCCCGGTTTTCTAATAACCCGGGAGCGAGCACACATTTGTAAGCACATCCTCAAGTACAAAAGTTTGAGTGATTACCAATCTTTTGACAGTATGACAGGAACCCCTGAAAGGCGATTCTTACTTGCCGCAAGTGTGCCTTAGGAGAGGGGGGCCAAAATAAAGTTTGTACAGGGGTCAAATTTGTAAATTGATCCAATCATGTTGAAAAGCACACCATGTTATGTGTCTAACCATAAGGATTCACAAAAGGTATAGTTTGTAATATGTACAGACTGAAGTTTCAGAGTTATAGGCTAAAAACAGCAAAAATCAATAAAAAGGGTCAATTTCAGTTGTACAGGGGTCAAATTTTAAAATTGCTCCGATTTGGATAAAAAATGGTGCAAATTAATGGTGGAGCTCATAGGATAAAATTAAGGAATAGTTTTGAGCACCACACACAGCTAGATTTGGCTTAGATATTATAATGGGCCGGGTATGTAGGGCCATTGTTATAGCCAGGTGTTACCACCTCCACGATTCGGGTTGAGTGCCAAATACCCGTCCTCTCTCACAATAACTAACCAGTGTACATTATAATATAGGTCGTTGACACTAAATTTTCCTCTGAAAACGCGGTAAATTGAATAGAAATGAAGTTAAGCAATAATTTACGGATTTTGGTTCTGCACAAAGTTGTTAGGTCAAAGCTTGCCCAGCAACATTCTCTTATGATGTTTGTTCATGTTTCTTCCTTTCGAATAAATGATGAAAAACATGGCCAAAGTTAATTGAACACGCACTATAGAAGCTCAATAGTTATTTATTCGTGAATGAGGTTAAGTATTTTGTCCTGAAAAGTACTCAGTCGAAATTGGAGAGCGTAACAGCTGAAATCTCTTCAGCTGCGCGACAATATAACAATGGTCCTGCACTCCCAGATGAAAGGGAATTTGAAGTGTTTTTCTACACCGCATACCGGGCCGGTGATTGAATATCTTTAACTCCATTGTTTGCTGAAGTCTATGTGTATCCACTAGTCACTGATATTGGGGAAATGAAATTGAAGTGACATTTTATATATTTTTAAGAAAATGTGCCAGTTTTATGTGCGGGAACAGACAGATCGTAATAATTTATTATGAATTTACGCTTGGTTTTCCTATAGCCCCCAGATGGGGACTACAAAACAACAGCATAGAAGGACATGTCCCATCGACTAAACCCCTTGTTCCTTTTCGATACCCTTATTCAGCACTCTGTTTAAAAGCTCATTCGTGATTTGGACACAAGACGAACACTATGTCTGTGCATGAAACTCCTTATGTTAAAAGCATTTGTGTTCTTTAGAATATGGCCATACCATAACATAATTTATTTGTAATAGTTCACACATGAAAGACTTAGTTTTATCAACTTATTTAGGGTATTTACTTTTTAAATTACCACCATAAAACGACTTACCATTTTCTTCGACTAACGCAATCTCTAACAGAAATCCTGAACTAATGGTCGAATACTGATGTAAGCCTTGAAGTTTTTCGAAGTTACCATCTACCGCAAATAAGATCCACATAAAGGAACCAAGTAACCCAGGTGGTACGTATATGCTCTTCGGGTGATTATTTCGAACAGGACCACTGGCGGCAGCACTTATTCCATAAACCGTTGAAGCAAAGCTTGGAAATTGTCCTATACCTATTCCAATATTGTCTCCAGGAGATATACTTGATTCAAACACCGTGATTTTGAATAATCCAGTGTCCGCACTAAATATTCTAGTACACGTCTGATAGTCATATGCATTCGGATAGTCTCCTGGGTAGTTATTTGATGACAAATTCTTGGCCTCACCCAGATTAATTTGAACGTAGGCCCCAGTGCTCACACATACCTCTTAAATATCAATTGAAATAGAATCACGTTTAGGCTTTCATACGAATTATTTATGATGAAGTGGTATATTTTTCTTTCAATTTTTCTATCAGATTAGAGAAGATGCCCATTTTGCACAAAATCATTTTAATTGAATTGATTTATCAAACATGAACAAGATTTATGTGATGCGTCCAAACATAATTAATACAGCTGGTTGGTGTCAAAAGGATGTATCCAATCATCTCATGATCATCAGCTCTTTTCTGAAGATGCATTCATGAATGGAAGATTATACACGCCCCATCTCGATCAGTCATTACTAAAACATCCTCCATACTGCCAATAGAGGTCTTCCACCTTTCGGATTAGCGGCCATCTTGCCGGGAATGGCAAAGTACATTCCAAATTTCTGGAGACTTTCTAAATCTAAAGAACGGTATGCATGTTGGATATGTATGCATAAAAGTATGGGTCACACTTTGAATATCACTAACTTTACTTTGAGGTCGGGTATTATTTTTTTTTCTGAATAAGAAATACCACGGGAACTAACAGCTTTTGTTATAGGTTATGCATGCGTGAGGTGAAAGACCTCTATCTCTCAGTCGTTTATAGTCCCGAAAGCCACGAAAATGATCCCTAGTGTAGGTGTAATCCTCAAGGGCGGATTTAGGGGGCGCCGCATAGGGCACCGAGCACATTGTAGATGTATGAAAATGCCCTTTTTACGCACGGGGCGCCCTGTAGATGTTTAAGAATGACGCGGGGGGGGGGGACACCAAAGTTAATGCACTAAAGTTGGGGCAGGGTTATTTTGGGTGCCTGTAGAAACATATAGGAAATATCCGCTAAAAGTTGGCTTTTTTGGGGTGACCATTTTCTTTAAACCAGATATCGCCCAGTGCTGAAAATTGGCACAGAGAAAGACGAAGTAATTTAAGGAGGATTTATCTGGCGCTCACCAGGTGAGCACCAACTAGATTTTTAGTAAAAAACCCTGATATTTTGAATTTCGCGCGTTTCCCAAAAAATCCCTCAAACTGACAAAGCAATTTAAAATTTCGCCGTTGCCTACTCTCCTTCTACTACATGTTTACAACACATCGCACACATTCAACTAAGTACAAGCAACACGTATCGTTGTTATTTCAGCTGTATCAGAGACTGGAATTTTTCAATTTGACGACACGGCTATTTTGTGGATCAGTGTTCATGCACGGTTGTTTACGGTAATCACTGTGGGCATGGAATGTAGAGAATTCGATTCAAATGTTCACCCGTTCCCGGCTAGAGCTACCCAAAGCAATGTCTAAATCTACGATCAAGAAAAACTTGCAAGAATTCTCGATACTTGGCCTAAAATGCTAGTAAATATAGCTGACCGCGGCGATTGTGTGTGTAGAAGCATTGACTGAGGCTAGCCCGAGGTTTCTCACTCATCATCCGCTACGATATGTTATTTGCGTTGTAGGAGAACACGGGCAATGTAATTTTAGTAGTATGGAATTTCAATATGTGGTTTAAATCTCAGTGTGAAATTTCCATTTCGCACACATACACAATCATTGTCATTGAGTTGCAATGCATGGCAGGGCGTGTGTGTGTGTACAAGAAAAAAAAAAAAAAAAAAAAATAGGAAATATCCGCTAAAAGTTGGCTTTTTTTTTTGGGGTGACCATTTTCTTTAAACCAGATATCGCCCAGTGCTGAAAATTGGCACAGAGAAAGACGAAGTAATTTAAGGAGGATTTATCTGGCGCTCACCAGGTGAGCACCAACTAGATTTTTAGTAAAAAAATTTGACGACACGGCTATTTTGTGGATCAGTGTTCATGCACGGTTGTTTACGGTAATCACTGTGGGCATGGAATGTAGAGAATTCGATTCAAATGTTCACCCGTTCCCGGCTAGAGCTACCCAAAGCAATGTCTAAATCTACGATCAAGAAAAACTTGCAAGAATTCTCGATACTTGGCCTAAAATGCCAATAAATATAGCTGACCGCGGCGATTGTGTGTGTAGAAGCATTGACTGAGGCTAGCCCGAGGTTTCTCACTCATCATCCGCTACGATATGTTATTTGCGTTGTAGGAGAACACGGGCAATGTAATTTTAGTAGTATGGAATTTCAATATGTGGTTTAAATCTCAGTGTGAAATTTCCATTTCGCACACATACACAATCATTGTCATTGAGTTGCAATGCATGGCAGGGCGTGTGTGTGTGTACAAGACCCCAGTCAGTGCGGACAGTGTAATCTGCCTTACTTAGCCATGCCATGATAAAAAGTTCGTAACATGGCATCTGACATGTCAACAATGCATCTCTGCTTGTAATTATGTTTCTAATACGTGCGCCACTGGCCCTGATATATTTCTAGGGACTTGGGCAGTAATTTGTGTTTTAAACTTTTTTTTTAATTTGAGTAATTTAATAACCATTTTGTGCATTCAACAGACTTTATGCTCACGGGGCTGCACGATATCAAAACATTCATCGGGGCCTGGCACTTGTGTTCGTACAACGCATGCGCAAAAGGTCAGGATAGATGTGTTGGTGTTGCCCGGTCGTCTCAGCCCCGTTACTAATCGAAATACGTCCCACCCCCCTGGAATGACGGTACAGCAGGGCGCTGGGCGTCTTATCGACCAACCCGACGCCGTGGTAAGAATTTCGATTCGAGTGGGAAAAAATTTTGGTCTACCCGGCGAGCGCAGCGAGTCTGAAAATTTGGCGCCCCCTCTATTCCGCCCCGATCCATGTGTGAGAACGATCAGACGGTGCGTTTGAGAGTGTGATCGATTACCCATGAAACCTACTTGTGACTAGTTTTAATGGCCTAGTAGTCCGGTTGAGAATTAGTGATCAACTGCTCACCTCGGAAAACTACGCCAACGAGGGCTGGCGAAGCCCGAGGGTGAGCAATGATCTAATTGGCGAAAGTTTTAGTTTAAATTTACTCACTATTTCGTATCCCTACAGCTGCATTGAACTCTTATCTAAATTTTATTCCACAGCACCAGTAGCAAATTATGTCTCTATCTGCTTTTCTGGTTAAAGAAAGTTTTCCCATGTACAACCGTATTACACTAGAAATTCCCGTCGACTGACCCGTCTCGCATAGTCCATCTAGAAGGACCCTCGCCTCGTTCCTCCTGTGTCCACCCCTGTGACCTACCCACTCCGCGCTCGGTGGCGAGGTCAGTGGGAAAACGAGAGTCCTTCTAGATGGACTACATGGAACCAGCGTAGTTAGCCGTGACGTCAGCGTTTGTTAATCCGCACTGGAAGACATTTTAGGGCTTTGAGAAGCAAATTTATTCGTTGGATTTTGACATGAAAGAGGTAAAAAATCTGTGATTAGAGTGAATATTCGAACTCAGGATAGTCTCAGGTATTTATAGAATTCCGTTTCGAGGGCCAAATGCTTCAAATATACCCGGGGAATGGGGGATAAACTGCGATAAAAAAAATTCTCGCAGCCTATTCATTTGTACGGTAATGATATACTAAAGCATTTTGAATACACTTTTTCCCAGACTTCGCGCTGCGCGTTCGAGGTCTGGTTCTAAATGCCCTGTTATATGACTAGCGTTGGTTAAATTTCAGCGTTGATAAAATTATACCAACGTTGGTTAAAATTTGGTGGATTTTCAAATGTTTAATCAACAGGTGGTTAAAGTGGGAGAGAGAGAAGGGCGTTTACTTAAGATTCAATACGCTTAGCCTACGTCGCCACTGTGTCGTTCGAGGTACCGCTCTTAACGTACAACTCCTGCGGAGTTAAACTTCGCGTGTTGGCTCTGTTTATTGGATATAATGGAACCCGATTCATTGCAGTATATCCGCTACCTGAGTTTGTTTCTTTTTCGGAGTGCGGGATAGTAAAAACAGTAGTGTATTTCCTATTGAAACTCTAGAAGTGTACTCGTGTTCTAACCTAATCGCGAGAGGTTTTGTGGTAAATTTCTCGCCTGAGACGCGGGGAAAAAATACCTTCGAGTCACGTTTTTTAATAATTAGTTTGACACTTGATAAATACTCTTGACTGTTAACGTACTTGCTACAAGACAATCTTCTTTTAGCTCGTCTGAGAAATCTTCACAGTCTGTCTTCCCATCACAATGTTTTAGATTTCCTGAAGGAGCTCCGAGACATTCACCATTGGCGCATTTAAACTCTGTAGGGTGGTGGCAGTATCCTGCAAACAAAATCACAGGGCGATTGCATTAGGTTTGAATACTGTCGATTCTATACCAAAATGGTCTTTACGCAGCCAATAAGAAGTATTTACAGTTATAATGCGATCATCATCATCATCATCATCATCACATCATCATCATCATCATCATCATCAGCATCATCATCATCATATGTTGTGCAATAAAATGTAATACAACTTTAGAGCTCATTTCGATTGTAGGGGATGTGATCGAACCTTGTGTGTCGGTTGGCCCCGCGCAATGACACCTTTAGCATCTATATATTACTGATGTTGGTCATTAAAATCTTACCATGTGAATATTCGAAAAAGAGAATTGTTGAAAGAACCATGATGGAAGTGTGTGAATTTGCCATTACCAGCTACCTGTAAATAAGAAGAGGAATAACAATTTACTAACACGAATTAAAATAATTATATGACTGGAGATCCACAGTGTTTGTGTGTAGTGGATCATTTGTCTTTGCGTGTGTCTGTGTCCTAGGCAGTTCAGGGTCCGTTCCCCAAACTGATCTGACGTACAAGGAAACATAACGTTCAATCCTGTTCAATTATTGATTAGATATACCTGACGCGACGTCTGCTAGACAGACTCATCTTTGGCCTTACGTTTCTAAATCACAAAATGCACTTATCGCTGTAAATACAAGGGAGCACGAGTTTTCCACACAAAGTGATTTCCATAATTCCTGACTGCATTCATAACTTTTGGTTTGATGTAAATGGTGTTAAATATGAGACAGGTTGGCAGTATAGTATTATGCAAATTACTGATAAACAAGAGTGAAAGGAAGTAGGAAGAATTTGACTCCGACATATAGCTGAAAAAATAACCTATTACAGCTAAACAACATTTGCTGCCAAAATTGAACTTCGTTTTGATTGGTGCATATCTCAAATTCACACCATATCCGTCCAATAGATATCTTACATGTTTTGTAAACTACATATCATTCTTACGACTATACTAAACTCTTTTTACGATTTTCGGGAAAACAATATGCACGCGAGATAAATAACGTTTCAAATCATATGCACCCTATGATGTTCATCCAAGCGTCCACCAGACATTCACGAGGATCTTTGGCCAAGGGATATTCAAGGACCTCAGTGACAAAGAGATGAGATCGTGCGTGGAAACTAACCTCAAGGATCTTTTGGAGAAGACTGATAGTGACTAGGTGAACCCTATAGGGAAATTGTGGATATATGAAACCATATCGTCGAATTTCTTGGAGTTCATTATCTACTGTTTCCCTATCTCATTTGCCAAGTACATCTATCTGGAAGCTCTGGCAACTCGAAGAAGTGGGCAGGACTCCCAAGGTTCACTAATCCATCCATCCTGTAAAGGAACAAAAACAACAAAAGTCTGCAACTATAGGCCCTTTCTACTCACATAAAATGTATGCAAGTTGAAGTACCACATTTTGAAATATGCAATGGACCCAGAAACCAACTCTGTATACGGACACATGGTGTCTAAACGGAGAGAAAAGAAGCACTGGACAAAGAGTCAGACAGCTGCATGAAAGGGAAAGACATCTGCTCATCAATGGACTTTGCAAATGGCAGCGTAGCCGACATGGCCTCAATTATACCAAGCCTCGGAAACGCATTGACCAATTGAACAAGAAAGAACACAGAAATGCCCTGTCTACACATGTGAAAGAAGTGCCAGAGGAACAGAAGTTGGTAACCCTGTAGCTAGAATAAGACCCAACAAAGTAGATGGCTATGTTTGGAGACAGCAATGCAAATGGACATCTTGTCTTCAGGTGGAATAAGCTCCTCTACTCCTGATCACCAGAAATGTTGAAATTCTACCTAAATACAATATAGGATACACTTCCTTCACCAGCCAATCTGAAGATATGGAATAAACATGCCTTTGGACTGTGTACATATGGGAACTTAAACACAACAATGTGCAATATTCAATCAACATAAAGATCTTAAGCAAAGCAAAGCAAAGCCCTACTCCACCTCCATTAAAACTTACAATATTTGTACTGAGGAAAAGTACTTATTCACAAACCCAAGATGTCTACACTGAACAAAAGAAATGAGTTAACAAGCACATGCCGCCATTAGGCACTTCAATCATTTGTTACGTACTCGGCGACCGAAACCGCTGCAAACAGAGCTTGTATGGATCTCACCAACTCATGTCTTCCCTCCTTAGCTACTCATCATCCCATTGTTCTCTTTGGTCATTATCACTCATCCCCATTGTTCATTTACTCTTATTGTTATATTTTCAACAGGCTCTCCTAGTCCCTTTGCCCATCATCACTCAACCGTCCTCCACTTCTCCAAGCCCCACTGATTTCTTGGTTATCGTCACATATCTTTGTTCAATAACTTCCACTGTTCTCTATCAGTTTTCTCTCTCAGTTCCTTTGCCCATCACCCATCCCTTCCTTCTCCTCTTTGTTTTCTTTTGCTTGGTTTCTGTCGTTTGTTCCTTGTCTGTATATATAGTTTGTCTTATATGTCAGCCCACACTCTAGTGTACAGTTTACCTACACAGGCCATTTTTGTGGAGAAGCAGCATTTACTTATTTTTGAAATAGTTTGAGAGATAAACTCGCTTAAGCTCATTCGCTCTGATAAAAAGTTATGTCTTTAGTTTAAAAGTGGAAACAGTTGGTGCATTTCTAATATCCACCGGAAGGGTGTTCCACATACGGGGAGCTGCAATGAGATAAACCCGGTACCGTACCCATACATAGTCTTACTTCGTGAACCAGCACTAAGAAGACCTTTCAACGACGAGCATAGAGAAATACTTGGATTATAATCCGAGATAATTTCTCTGTCATACTTTTGCATATCAATAGATAGCCTTGGTCCTTCTCTTTCCAATGATACCAAATGGGTACCAAAATGAATACCAACATACCTAGTATTACGTCCGAAGTGTCTAAATGTGTTTATCTTATGACCTCGTGTGAGTTTGTATGCGAGTGTGGGCGTGTGCACGTATGTGTGTCATCTTTGATTGACTTTTTATCATTTTAACCAAAATATGAGACAGCTTATTTCTGTAAAACGTGTTATTACACAATCAAGTTCAATATTATTTAAGATAGATGAAATGCACTAATTACATGAATCGAAGTTCGACCATATTTGTCTGGATACTGGTAAATGTGGAATTCGAACCATGTATCGTTTCCATTCGATTTCAATTCAGATTATTCAATTGTTGTATTGTTTTTAACTGCAATACTCAACGCTGGGTTTCAAAGGAGAACGTATGAACAAACCAACCAAACAAACAAAAAACCCTAATATTTCTGTATAAGAAGCAATGCAGCGCGTGTTCCAGGCTTGTTTTGGTTCGATTGATGCGGAGTATAGATACCCAATTATCGTTATTAGCTCACCTACACGACCTTTCCATTAGTGTTTGCATCGCCTGCTGTATATAGCATCTCGACAAATAGATTGAGTTGACGTGATTGAATCAGAGTAAATACCTGCAAGTACTAAATCTCTTTTAAGTAACAAATGGCTTCTTATGGGCGAGGCGTTGATACAGTGGACTCACTTGATGAGACCCAAAGAAAATTGAAGTGGGCATTTTGAATATGAAGTGTGTTCATTTTCATCGGTTGCTTCAAATATTTTTTTAGTAAATTTTTGTTTATTGTTTATATACATGTATATGTCGTGTACATGTAGTGTATTGTGTAAAACGATTTAGGTTGTGATGAGTGCCTCTCTTTCTCTTCTCTCTCTCTCTCCATCGATTTCCCAGGTGAAGTGAAAAATACAAGATCAATAGGGTCTCGGTTGTAGGGGTACAGGATCAATCAATCGAATTAGTCTATAGGTCAATCAAAAAGTTAGATTTTGATAAACCGGTCTATCGGCCGAGAAATCTGGTTTATCAATAAAAAATGCTTTTCGTTGAAAAACCAGGGTTTTTTATTTATTTATTTCAGACTTCTTTAAAGAGGGTAGCCTCAATCAGTGCTTTCCATAAGGGCCCTCTCAACAATACAAAGATAAAAACATACAAAAACAAGAATTAAGAATTTACCAATTACAATGTTACAGAATTAAAATAAATAATACATCAAAGCAAGATATAAAAAGGACCCTGACAAAAGTATGGTATATTATACAAAATAATCCAGCTTAAAAATACCATAAAACCAACCCTCTTTCTACTGACTCATTTATAGAAAATAAAATTAATTCAGAACAGCGCGCTGCAGCGTTAAAGCATCAACCCAAGGCATTTCTCCATATGAGGTAAAATAAGATTTATATAAGATATGTAGTGACCTTTGTGTAAGGAATGGTCTAGCTTTACCAATATTCCCATTATATTTACAAAGGGTTTTAGAAATGCGCTGGATATGATAATTCCAAGACAAATATTGTTGTCAATAAGGATATCAAGAAACTTTGCTGTTAATGCTTGTTGAATAGGCGCATGGATAATTTTAATATCAAGTTTGTTATCCTGCTTGAAGTTATATTTATTTTTAAATATTATAAAATTTATAGTCTCTTTAATACTCAAAAATAATTTGTTTTATTTTATTTTTTGTTCTGCATTATGGGGAATTATTATTATATATAGATATAGGGCTATATTATATAAGATATATATAATATATATATATATATATATATTAAATAAAACGACAAATAGCAATTTCAACACGTAAATAACAAATACGACGCGTAAATATGTGACGCGTTTGCGCAAATAGTCACTATGTGAAAACGACAAAATACCAATTCTACCGTGAACTGCAAAATAAATCGCACAAATACGTCACTATGTGACGCGGTGAAACGCCCAATACAAGATGCGAGCTATGGGCCTGCGCAGTATAGATTTCACCAAATACGTCGTTATGTGATGCTGTCAATGTAACGTTTTGTAAATACGTCATAATTAGTTAATTAATATTTTACTAATTAAGCCACTTTGAGGTTTACAATTTCGTATATATATATATATATATATAGATATATATATATATAGATATATATATATATATATATATATTAATTGGATTATATTTTATTCTTCTGAAACAGGTGTAGTTGTCAAGTTTTGTATTCTGCTTGAAAACAGCAGTGCGATAATGAATTTTAAGGTTTAATTCGATTTATTTACAGAAAACTTCAGCTTTAGTCCTTCTTGCAATTTAGGGACGCTGAGTATACTGTATTTGCGCAAATAATTACCTTAGAGAGGTAAAACAAAAATCTCTGAGCACGTTTCCTTATGTTCATGAACTGAGACATTGATATGGAGTGATTTTCAACAACTGACTCTTTTATGATTGAACAATGGTAATTTAATTTTATGAGATATTTATTTAAATATGTGTTCCAAATAGAAATATATCACACTGGCTTCTGTTCGGTATTGCGTGCGGCGTTGTAAATATAGCACAGGGAATAAAGATGGCAGCTCCATGATTGTTGTACAGTCGTGACATTTGTCGGAATAAACCTTGATTTTTTCGCCAAGGAATACTCAAATGACATGAACAACCATATGGTACGTGTTATTTAGGGATATTTCATTAATATGTGCCGATAGATTTATGCCAATAAATTCCTTTAATGAGTTAATTTGGCTGGTCCTGCGGATTACCGAGCACAAAAGTCGAATTCAACTCTTATTACAAATCTATGAAGTAGCCAATATTTTCGCTGCTCTGTGTGCATGCATACATGTAAATGAATAATTAGTAATATTAAAAATAACCCATTCTTTACTTGTTGACAAAAACGATTTTATTGAACTTGCAAACATGTTACAGCTCTGTTACATGCAAACTCTATCGGAAAATGACTTGTATTTTGCAACACCCATAAAAAAATACAGAATATATTGTTGGCACAAAAAAGTATCTCGGCATGTTTTTCGGTCAGAATTTTGCCAAAGTCTGATAAGTTTGAAATTTTTCAAAATATGTATTTGGGTGCCATGATCTTGCTCTTTCATTTAATACCTTGCTTGCAAAAAGACGTGTAAGAATTTCTGAGATAGAAAGCCCGAAGACGCAAAACCCTCTAAACTAAAGCTGAACTTTATGGAGTTTTCAATGGGCATTGCAATATACTGCGACACTAACGCGCGGAACATTATCAATAGCACAACAAGTCTCACTCGCTCAATTCAGTCGGAAACTCTCTTTGAGTAAAATCAATACACAGGGATTCTTGGTTTGAACAGTGACAGTAAATATTGAAAAATCCATAAAGTGCAACTTTTGGTTTCGGGATTTTGTGTAATTCGGGCGTTCTATCTCAAGCATTTTTGAATGAAAGAGCAAGACCTAGGCAACAAAATGTATATTTCGAAAACTTTCAAAATTATCGGCCTTTGGAAGAATACTGAACGAGAGACATGTGTCACCAGTGGCGGAGCAGGGGTGCATGGGGGAAATCCCCCAACCCATTTTTCCTCCAGTTCCTCCCCACCCCCGCCAGAAAATAATGAAAGATTTTCGCAACAAAATCAGCGATTTTAAGATAAAAATCACCAAATGTTGGTATAAATCAGCAATTTTGGATCAACATTGGTTAAAATCTCAAAATTGTTGATGTGTTCCCACAAATTTCACTTTACTCCCCCTCCCCAGGAAAAGAAGTCTGGCGCGGCCACTATGGGTCACTTAAGTGTTAATTATTTCATCGGGCTGAATTATTTTAATTAAGGCATGCGATAGAAACAGAGACACAAGCATAAAGAAGCTTTAAAGGTGCAACGAGAGATTTCACATATCAGGTATCCCTTAAAAAATCGAAAATCATGATTTAAGCTTTCCATCAAAAATATCCCCATCTGAAAGGATTAAGCTAAGAAATGTTTCTTTGGTACAAAAATTGTGCAATTTCTAATTTCGTATAGGAGCAAATACGAAATTCAGTATATGTTTTATAATTATAAAAGTAAATCAAAATTACCCTTTTGCTCTCTTTTAATACATTTCTGTAGCCAAATACGAGGTAAGACATCTATTGAGTGTCTAATCTATTATGAAATTACTATTATGACACAATTTTTGGATGCCTCAAAATCTCTCGTTGCACCTTTAATATCTGTGAAACAGTGAACAATTACTACTATTAAATTATTTCTGAATGAAAGGGTAGCCTTGACACGAACAAAATATACAAACTGTATCAAATACTCACCTTATCTATACGCTTCCACACTTTCCAAAAGTAAATAATTAAACCTTTAGAAATCCAACCAATTCCATATTACGCAAAATTTTTAGTCTGTGTGAACTAATATAGTTGAGTGCAGCTATATTTTCAACTCCAACTGTGGCTTGGTCTGAACAATGCCGTTATATGATACTCTCTACACAACTTGAATAAAAAGCTAAATTAGTTTCAGGATTTGTTTCAACAAATCACACAGGGGTCTAATAGGCAGGGAGGAAATTAAGCAAAGAGTGAAATGTATTGCATTTTTTTCATATTGATAGCATTGATTTTATTAGCAACCAAAAAACTAATATTTTCGTGCAGTGGACTTTTGAATCCAATATGGTCCCACCAACATACTCAAATTAATTAAAAATGGTCATAATTTTGTGCTCTAGATCCTAGGTTTTCAAGCACGAGAACTCCACGTGACGGAGAGGTGATTTGATCATTACCACTAAAATCCAATATGGCGGCCACGAAACTAATAGGCGGCCACGAAATCCAATAGTGGAACGAATATTATTTTGGGAACCAAATATTATTCTTGGGAATTAATTGGAGGGGACGATTATTTGGACGGGAACGAAATATTATTTGGAAGGAACGAAAATTATTTGGAGGGAACGATATCTTATTTGGAGGGAAAACGAAATATTATTTGCAGGGAACGAAATAGTATTTCGTTCGAACGAAATATTATTTCGAGCGAACGAAATAATATTTCGGGAGTCTTAACCTATATCCCAAATTGTCTCCGAACCAAAATGATAGGCACTATGGAGGATTCATTTGTGACGGAGGGATCGGAAGGGGTCCACTGTTACATGATACGATTTGATCACTAAATTTCAATATGGTACAATCGAATTGCTGGTAATGTGTGATACATCCTCATTGTTATACCCTTCCAGTAAACTCAGAGGGTGTATTGAGTCAATTCAACAATGCACCACTTTTGGAAATTTCACCAAAATAGGTCATATGATCCCACAAAAATCCTATTCTTAACACATAAAAAACTGACTTTTACGCCATTTGGCTTACAAAGTGCTAGTACGTAGGGACTTTTTTGAATGATAATACCGTTCCGAATGCGAAGGCAACGAGGGAACAGAAAATTTACCTAACAGGAAAGGTTTTGGCTCAGTTCATTATTTAATTACGCCAGTATGGCACAGTGTTTTGCTCGTCTCAGTTAAAGGTGCGTGCCATGTCGACTTAGTTGTGCGTCGGACACACGTAGCAACGGCATATAGGTCAGTAGTCATCGTTCGTTATGGTAGCAACGGGTTTGTGGCCAATCACAAACCTGCTTTTGTACAGCTTGGTTATTGTCCAATGACAACGCACCTTTTGTCGCTTTTATTTGGATTATCATTCGCTTTACATCACTGTCAGCCTTCGACCGGAGAGGATCAAAAAATTTCTTTGTGCACATAGGTAATTCGCGCTAAATTAAATTCGCACCAGGATTGACTGTTTGTGTTACTATCGGATTATCGCATCTCACATCGGTCTTTGGAAATTTAATTTACGGCATGTCATTGGAGTTAATGTGTACTTTGTATGTTCAGTACCATACCCATATTTTGGTATACGAATTAGCTGTTCATCCGATGCGAACATTACCGATCGCTGTTATTATGGGAAGGCGCAGAGGCACGGAAAAGGACTCATAAACCGAATGCCAGACCCTAAGCAGTGCAGTCAGGTTTCACATATAAGGTATCCCTAAAATCGAAAAAATCCTTCTTTGGATTTTAAGCGTCCATCAAAAATATCCCATCTGAAAGTATAAAGCTAAGAAATTTTTACTTTGGTACAAAAAATTGTGCAATTTTCTCAATTTAGGTATGGCGCAATACGAAATTCAGTATATGTTTATAATTATAAAAGTAAATCAAAATTACCCTTTTGCTCTCTTTTATACATTTCTGTACCAAATACGAGGTAAGACATCTATGGAGTGTCTAATCTATATGAAATTACTTTATGACACAATTTTTGGGAGGCTCAAAATCTCTCGTTGACATCCTTTTCAATATTGTGAAACAGTTGACCAATACTACTATTACATATTTCTGAATGGAAAGGGTACCTTGACACCGGAACAAAAATATACAACTTAATTCAAATACTTCACCTATGCTATACGCTTCCACACTTTCCAAAAGAAATAATTAAACCTTTAGAAACACCAACCAATTCCATATTACGCAAAAATTTTTTTAGTCTGTTTGAACTACATAGTTGAGTGCAGCTATATTTTCAACTCCAACTGTGGCGTGGTCTGAACAATTGCGTATATGATTACTCTCTACAACAACTTGAATAAAAAGATAATTTAGTTTCAGGATTTGCTTTCATTACAATCACACAGGGGTCTCTAGTCAGGACGGAATTTAAAGCAAAGAAAGTGGAAAGGTAGTGCATTTTTTTTCTATTGTAGATTTGATTTTATTAGAACCAAACTATTTTTAGTGCAGTGGACTTTTTTAATCCAATGGTCCCACCAAAATCCTCAAAATTAATTAAAAAATGGTCATAATTTTGTGCTCTATATCTAGGTTTTCAAGCACGAGAACTCCACGTGACGGAGATGTGATTGATCACATGACCATCAAATACAATTATGGCGGCCACGAAATCTAATATGGCGCCACGAAATCCAATGATTGGAACGAATAGTATTTTGTGGGAAAGAAATAGTATTTCCTGGGAATTAATTGGAGGGGACGATTATTTGGACGGAACGAAATATTATTGGAAGGAACGAAATATTATTTGGAGGGAACGATATCTTATTTGGAGGAACGAAATATTATTTGCAGGGAAACGAAATATAAGATTTGGAGGAACGAAATATTAGTTCGAGCGAAAAAGAAATATATTTTCGGGAGTCTGAACATATCCCAAAAGTCTCCGAACAAAATGATAGCAATTATGGAGGATTTTTCATTTGTGACGAGGGAATCGGAAGGGGCCACTGTTTACTGATCGAGTTGATCACTAAATTTCAATATGGTACAATCGCATTTGCTGGTAATGTTGTGATTACATCCTCATTGTTATACCCTTCCAGTAAACTCAGAGGGTGTATTGAGTTTCATCCAACAATGCACCCAGTTTTTGGAATTTCACCAAAATAGGTATATGATCCACAAAAAATCTTTGTCTAAACACATAAAAAACCCGGACTTTTACGCCCCTTTTAGTTAAAAGTGTAGTACTTAGGGGACTTTTTGCATGATAATACCCGTTTCCGAATGCACGACAGGCAACGAGGGAACAGGTTTAACCCTACCAGGAAATGTTTTGGCCATTTCATTTATTTATAAATTTACGCAGTATGCACCCAGTGCTTGTTGCTTAGTATCAGTTTTAAAGGTGCGTGTCCGGTCGACTTTTAGTTCTGTGCCGGACACACGTAGCAACGGCCTATAGGTCAGTAGTCATCGTTCTGCTTATGGTAGCAAGGGTTTGTGGCCAATCACAACCTTGCTTTTATACAGCTTGGTTATTTGTACAAGCAACGCACCTTTTTGTCGCTTTTAGTCGCTTATCATTTCGCTTCACCTCACTGTCAAGCCTTCGACCGGAGAGGATCAAAATTTTTTCTTTTGCTCATTGGTAATTCGCGCTAATTAAATTCGGCAGGATTTGCTGTTTGTGTTACTACGGTTCTCGCATCTCATCATCGGTCTTTGGAAAATATTTAATACGTGATGTCATTGGATTAATGTTGCTACTTTGTATGTTCAGTACTGTGCCCATATTTTGTTATACGAATTAGCTGTCATCGCTGCGAACATTACCGCGATAGCTGTAATTATGGGAAGGCGCAGAGGCACGACGCACGGACTAATAAAACCGAAGCAGAACCACTGAGCAGTGCAGTCAGGTTGAGTTGCAGGATAACTCATCGGCAATTCTTCCCGGCGGCCGCTTGGGGGAAGGCATACTAGATTACAAGCCCGTGTGTTGCAGCCTACATTAGTTTTTTAGACTTACATTGAACATTGTGGGAGATCGGGAAGAAAAATATACACAATTTAATCCAACAATAACAAAGGTTGGAAGTAGTAGCCAGGAGTCATGCGATGAACCATCAACCTTTAAGTAAGTGAGAGGAATCAGCGTTCAAAACTTCATACTTACGGCAGCGCACCCTATTTGTTCTTACCCGATCTTTCTTTTTTCCCTTGTTACCCTAAGAAAACATAGTGTAAGGAATCAGCTCGATAGACTTGTGTACCAGTAGAAACAGGAAATTTATAAACAGGGATCAAACCACTACATTCACAGCCATTAGCAGTCGATACAAGTGCCGAATGTCACCGATCCAATTATTAACAGGTTAATTTTGTTCGGAACTAGTAGCTAAAACATCTTTGAATACAAATGATAATGTTGTTGGGCCTCCTACTGTGGTTAGTGTGAAGATGGATTGCACGCGGCATTTTTAAGTTACTTTTAAAATTGGTAGTGTACCACAAGGGGGTGATGAAACGCATTCAAAACCAGTGTCCGTGCTGGGGGCGCTGACATTATTTGAATATATTGCACGGAATATTAATTATTAGTTTGAGGTGATTGTATACACACATAATGTTATTTCGATACAAACAATCAGCCAAATATCAGTTTGTTTGGATGTTGAGGCTGCCTATTGGGTGGTTAAATTTGTCCTTACACAGGGCCACAAAACGAATGTGAAATCACCCAAGTCGTCTTGATTTAAATTAACACCGCCCATTTTGAATACATCTTTTAACTAATGCGCGCCATTGCATTATGAGAAAAACAGAGTATCTGAGCACAAGATCCAGGTTACACTATTGTACACATGCACCTCTAACACATACATTAATTTGTATCACTACCGATAGTGTGTATATGCAAAGCGGCACCCACAGTATGTTGGGGAAGAAGCGGAGGCAGCCATTTCTTTTTATTGTTGGTACTAGGTTGTTATTTCGGTCGGCAAAACATGCGAGACGGTTTAATTTCTCTAAAGTTTACGTAACGTTTTGCTCTCTATCTAATTATAGAAACTCTTTGGTTTGTGTACCAGTAGTAGAGGTATTTAGCATTATCATCCTGGAGTCAAACATTGGGTGGAAGCTAAATTAGTGGTTAGCGGGTTGTTAATTTGCAATGTGCAATCCAAATTCAGGCAATTCAATTACCCAAACATGTTATGTGGTAACGGTTAAAGGTCTGTGGAATTTCCATTGTTCTACGTCATCTAATTATGTAACAAGAGTACACTAATTGAATTTAAATAACAATTGATAGCGATGTTAGGAAGGTAATTAGGTGGGTATGGATGACCAACATCAGTTTGGTTTACTCCTTTGTCCCTTCATCAACCGTTCTACATCATGTGCCTATTGTCCAGTTCATTTATTAATTATCAGGTGGCTAATTTCCAATCTTGGTGAATAACAAAAAGTTCAGGCTAATAGGCCTCTTCGTAGGTGATTATGATTTTGTGGCACGAAGTATTTACAAACGGGAGTACCAAGAAGTTGGGCTATTAGACAGTATTGTTCCGGCAGTCAATCAGTTGGGGCTTCACATTGGTTTATTCTGTCATTCAATTACCCAAACATCAGGATTTGGGTCATAGTTGTAGGAAAAGTTGGGTAATTAATACCTTAATTATCCCAACGTTATCTAATACTGGTAATCCTTGCACATTAATTACTCCAGGTTAATTGATAGCAATATTGTGAGGGTTGTGAGTTTTAATTGTCCAATACCCGATGGTTTAGTCTTTGCCCTCTATAAAGTTTGGTCCGTTTTTTTTCGTAACATAAAAAAAGAAAAAAAATAAAAAAAAATAGTTATTGGGGCTAAATTGAGTGGCGGCTTCATTGCTTGTTTAAGGTGTTACAAAACTTTAACATGCAGGCTGTTGGGTAATTCCTTCTGAAAAATGCTAAGCCACATTGGAGGCATTCCGTCTATACATAAGTGGGCAAATGTATTTTTGATTTTTTGTGCATTTTATGTAGAGGCACTCTCCCTTGTTGGAAGCATCTTTAGGTTGGCGTCAAATAAATCAAAGGTTTCATTTGATTGCAACTGTAATCCTTTTTTGATTGAATACAGTCTTGCTTTGACATATTTTTAATGATGGTTTATTTTATTTTAAGTTTAATTTAAGTTTTTGATGGAATTTAAGTATAATTTGAGTTTATAAAACATGAAAAGAGAAAGAGTTTAATGACGGGGACAACAAATCTGCTTCAGTGTGTTTCTAAAAAAAAAATCGGCAATGGTTTTTAAGGTGGTTGTCAGTGTCATGCGTATTTTTGTCCCCATACAATAAGTCCTTTTTCACAAATTGTTTGTTTTTAAAAGTCTCTCTTTTTGGCTCTGTACCAAAATGCATCCGGGGATTAAGGTTCATTCAACTCGTCCGGTTTGCAAGGTGGTTCTATAAAAGTTAGGAGTGTTGCTCCAGACACACTTTTTGTCATGACAATTCAATTAGTGGTGGGGGCATTACAGACGGGTGCCTTTATTAGAGGAGGGAAATATCGAATCAGCATTCGCCATTTGCAGAGATATCCCGTGTTTTCCATTTTATTTATGGATAGGCTTTAACCATGGGCTTCACGATAGTAGGCTATATCTGTAACTGGTTCCTTTTCCATAATTTTGATTGGGTAGTCAAAAGTGCAGCCCAACACGAATAGTTCTCATTTTATAGGCCTAAATACATACATACATAGGCTTTTATACCGCGCCATTTCAATAAAGATCACGGCGCATACATACATACTACAACAAAAAAAAGTAAAGTTGAACAGCAGAGGAAGAAAACAACAAAGCAACACTATCACTTTGGGAAAAGATGAGGTTTTTAGCTCTTTTGAAAGATGACAACGAAATGGCTGTGCGAATTGAGATGGTGTAAATTATTCCAGAGTTTGGGGGATGTAAAGAGAAAAACTTTATCTGCAGCAATTGGAGTTTGTCTGTTTCTATGATATTTTGGCACGGCAAGGCGAGTATTATCTAATGCTGATCGGAAGTCCTTGTACGAGCTTGTGTTGTACAATGGGAGGCAAGAGGTGGATATCGATTGGTGCATGTCCATTTAAGCATTGTTACATACATATAGCAATGTTTGAAAAATAAATGCGTTCTTTCACTCAGGTGGTAGCCCGTGAAAGTTTATTTTAAGAAATAATAGTTGCGATGGTAATGTTTTGTAAGCACAAAAAATAAATTTTGGCAGCCCAGTTTTTTGAAGTGTTGTTCATCTGGTTATGTAAGATACATTAGCTCCAAGCAAAAGTGCATTTTCCATAGGTCCATCGGGACAAAACAAGGGATCTTAAAACCCCCACTGCCTACAGGTATCCGAATCATAAATCGACGAATGCGTGTAAGTCCTCAAATGAGTTGATAGTTTAGTGCATGATTAAAGAAGTCACTGAGAAGACATGGACCTGGACCCTCATCGAAAATAATGCCCAGTCTGATGTTCTTACGATGGAATAATAATCGGCACCGATATGAAGGTTGGAACCAGGCATTGGTCCTCCGTCCTAATAAGATGAGGTAGCAACAAAGAAACTTCAGTTTTGTACATTATTTAGTTCAACATCCATATTTTCAGTAATCCATGTTTTCATATCATTGATGCCACATTTCAACGTTGTCAGAGCCAACTGAATAGATGCTGAATCCGAAGGAACAAAAATGGAGTACATTGAATGTCGTCTGCATAAAGTGTGATACATAATGTGTGTATTCGTGATGATACGAACCAATTGGAATGGTATATATGTGAATGACTTTGGTCCAACAATTGATCCTTGTGGTTAATCCGCATGGATCCATTGTCCTGTGATGTTGAAGTTAAGTCCATTTATTAAAACAGTTGTTGACTTCCACTGACATATATGATGTGAATTATTTGAGGGCTGTTCCTGTAATACCGATTTCGTTTTCCCGCCTTACTAAGTAAAACGCTGTGATTCACAGGTCAAAACGGCATTAAGGTCTAACAACACAAAGAAAAAAACACCCTTCTGATTGTAACTATTTTGTAAAATGTCATCTTTCACTTTCAAGTAGAGCCAGTCTCTGTACTCCGAACCCGACAGTAAGCAGACTGATCAATTCGTCACCCAAGCGTATTCTAACATGTGGTCATTGGATCTTTAAGTTTACCCCTGTTTTTCTATCAGTTTGGATATGAATTTAATGTTTGCAACCGGACGGTAGTTTTTTTTAGTCTTGGGGTTCAGGGAAAAACTGTTTTTGATAAGCGGGATAAGCACAGCATGTTTTAAAGGAGCTTGGGAAAATACCTGTTGACAGAGATCCATTTATGATACGAGTTATGATTGAGTACAAAAAACAGGAAAGGTGTCTTTAAGGGTAACCATGTTGGAATAGTAATCTAGCACACAACTTTTTAGTTGCAGCATTACGGGATGAGTTTTGTAACTTCATCTTCTGACACAAGGTTTAAATCTCAATACACATTACATGTTACAGTCCCTTTGTATGTATCACTAATACCAGACCAGATGTTCTTTTCTCAAACCGGTAGATTTTAGATACCTTTTCATAAAAATATCAGCAAAATTCATACTCATAATGTTGTGCACTCTCATGTGCTGGTAAACACTTCCCTGAATTATTCAAAAGCCCATTGACAACCTCTTAAACATTGTTTTTGAGTCAGCAGATTGGCGCTTTTCTCCTTTATATAACTTTTCTTAGCATTCTCAACATACTATTTACTCTCTTGTTTTCCTCAATGAAAGTTGGTGATATACCTCATTACCGGTCTTACGCCACTTCTTTTCAAACTTTCTACGAACCCTACGAGCCTCATGAATCTCAAACATTATAACAGGGTTTTGCTGATTCTTGGTTTTTCTGGGGTCTATTTACACACAGGTGGCATGATACAAGGCATGGTGAGAATGCTTGTTCAAAATGCATTTGTTAGACAAGTCAAAATTATATCAATATCAGTCATTTCATCAAACTGATTTTTAGTCACACTGGACATTTTTCAAGATCAGTCTGTTGAAAGCTTACGGGTAGCAATTCTCTACAATTTGTTCTTTAGGTTTTACTTAGCATGAGTGTGCAATGAACAATATGGTGATCAGATGGTCTTACACCAATGTACACTCTTTAATCAGGTAATCATCGGGGCGAGCAATAACCAAGTCAAGAGTGTGCCAGATAATGAGTTTGGCACTGTCACATATGGATGAAAAAAACCCAACAGCATTAAAATAATTCCTGAACTTCCTGACATAGATATTTCTGGAGTGTATATGAAATTGAAAGCAACAGGATGATTACTTACAGCAAAAGTGTTAACTTGCAAAATGAATTGCTCAAATTCTGTTAGGAAAAACTGAGATAATTTGAATACATTTCTTCGAAGAGGGGGTCGATAGATGACAAAGTAATGACCACCCTTCCTTTGTGTGTTTGAAATATGACATGCTCAAAAGTAACTGATTGAAATTGGATGGATTATCGGTAAATTAAGGGGGCGCTTATACAAAAACACCAATACCACCATGATTATCAGATCCCCTGGGGATATTTATTAAGAATGCCAAAACCGGGGAGCATTTCACCAATAAGAACATTATCTGTACTACGCAACCAGGTTTCAGTTAAGAACATTACATCTATTCTCTGGTCCAACACATAATCGTGGCAGAAGGTTGTTTTGTTACCTATAGAACGTGCATTCCAAAGGCAACAGTTAAACACTGTTATCATTGTTATCAACTATATCCGGGGTTGAAACATTGATGTGTTTTGTATCAATTGGGTCTTGATTTGCTGGGTCAGTGGTTGTTGATTGATGGTGAGCGTTGACACGCATGGACTTGATGAGTAATTTGCGGACTCCTCCTCTGATGCTTGGGGTAGTACGTTCGATTGAATACCCCAAGACGTAATGTTCACCAGGTGCTAAGTGATACGCTTTGTTTGTCAGATTTAACCTGTAATAATTGAGGTACTACTATATGTTATAGATGAAGTGTAGGTATACGGGCCGGGATTGGGATTGACATCCCCTGCAGTTAAAGGTTCAAGTTGTAATGAAGCCTGAAGAATTATGATAGTAACTAATACGAGCACCAAGGTATTTATGATGAACAGGGTTGCAGTTGGTAGTATACCGACATGTGTTATAATTAATGGTACCACACCATGTTCATGTCTGATCGCACACTAGTCCTATGATAATCAAGGAAAGCTGAAACCCCTGCATATTGCACATAGAGAAAGAAATCTCTTTGTCCTCTATTATGAGAAGTATGACTCCTCCCTGTACTCAGAAGTAGTATGTCCACTGTTAGTGTAGCCAGAATATTGCAGTATAGAACAATCAGAAAATCACTCCAAAATCACCAAAATAAGATATGTAGCCCAAATTACTGAAAGAAGATGTTGTCCTTGCATATATAATACTCCACACTGATGAAAAATGGAGCAAAGAAAACTCAACTATACGATGGACAAAAGTGGTTTTTGGGAGCACTGAAGTGATTGTGGCACAGCCGGCTAGGCGCTCAACATGTCAGGCTAACGTACCTTGCTGATAGCCGCCCAGAGCTCCCAGATTTTTCCGAAGTGGTCGTTCATTTAGTATCAAAAAGAACTGCTTCATTTTGTTCTCATTACCTGTGAAATTTAGAGCAAAAGCTGTTTATAGCGAAAAATGTGCCCCAGTTTAGCCAATCGAATTTAATTTTCCAGTATTTTGCGGCTTACAAATTCACGTTTTTAGCTCTCACATCCATAACGGGTTGTTGATATATCGGCGCGAAACTTAAGAGAAGTTTTGGGAGTGTAGACCAATCTTTCATGATGAAAAATTCCATATCCTTTAAATGGGCCACCCCCCTTGAGTGTCCCGCCATCGATTATTGCCGCAAATAAGAGGGTTGCGGTATCCGTTGTGTGTTTAACCTATTCGGCACACTTTCCCTTATCGTGGGGCAGGAGTGACCAGTGAGTTTGGTGTGGCAAAAATAAGCAGTAGGATTTTAGGGAATGGTTGATTTCCTATTCGGTGGCGTTGTGGTTGTAGAATGGGTCTTGTATTTTTTGCGATTTTATTGATTTTCCAAGAATTCGTGATTCAGAGGGCTCTACTTCATATGCCATATTTAGGTCCCCAATTTTGTTTTTCAAGATGCAAAAGGTGATTTTCAATTCCACATGGTGATTAAGAAAAATGTTACACGTTTTTTTTTGTTATTTGATGTGTAAAAGTGCAAATTTACGTTTTAAAGTCGGGTTCGCTTCGGTTCTCTGTGGGGATTGGGTCAGTTTTCGGTTTACTCTCTTTTGCTTGTTAAGCCCTTTCACCACGAAGGGCCCTTTTGAGTAGATTGATAGATCCCGACTTTTTATCAAGGGCAAAAGTGATTTGGAAATGTGGTGTTTTGTTCTTGAAAAAGTTAACGGAACCACTATGTTACTCATCAAATGAGGTCAGGCCAGGATGATTTGCATCCTTTCAGGTGCTAGTGATGAAGTCGGTTATTCATTTTTTACCTTTAACAATTTAGGGAATGGAGGGGCCATCGCCATTATCTATGCATAGTGCGTTGTACAACATTAATGGGTGAACGATTTCAAAACATTCCTTTATTACATCAAGATTAAAGGATGGGTGCAGGTAGGCCTTTTGTCCAGTCAGAGAGTTTCGGGACCTACCATCACTATAGTTGTTGACCTATCGTAACACAGGTGTGGGCGCATATTTGCATGGATAGGGTTAAAATTTCATTACTGCATGATCAAAGAGGAGTTTTCCATCCTATAGTGTCCATGATGTCTTGAATGGATCCATTTTTCTATCACATGGCCTAGCGGTGGCCTTACGCAATTATTGCCTTGTTTATCATTTTCAGGTGTGCATTGACAAATTCCAATTGATGCACGTGAGTAAAAAAGTTTCTTACTTTTGGGGTTGTCAGCTATTCAATTAGTGCGCATAGCTTTAGGATAGAGGCACCCACTTCAGCGACTTGCGGCGGTGTGTGGCGTCTAAGGTGATGAAATTAACATATTTGTGCAGATGCTATCGTCAGCTTTCATTCATTATATTAGGCTCCGTCCTTTATTAGGATCCAGTAAAGCCCTTTCCTGAAAAATCAAAGAGGGTTGTATTTAAATGTGGTCTTCGACTTGGGTTTCTATGTAAAAATGAGGGAAATTGTCTTTCCGAATTCGCATGAGCTCAACTACAAATAAGCAGGATGTAAATCAATCTTGTAAGTTTGAAGAAATGAAATACAATATTTTAAGTTTGTAATTACTAGCTTCAATCTTATGTAGGCCTCGTGTGGCTAAAACTTCTTGTTGTAGTTATGTCAATTCAATAGAATATACGTAAATCAACTTGGTTATTATATAGGTTTTTCACTGGAAGTTGTTTGATCCTTCATGAGAAAAAAAAAGTTTTTTCCTTTTCCATACAGTTATATTTGTAGTTTCTTGGCTACTAAAAACAACAATTTATTTGTGGGGATTTTAAATACTGCAATGTATTTGGCTATTTGATTTTTTTTCGAGTTATTTATTTTCGATTGGTTGGGTTTAAAATTTTTAAATGGCAAAGTTTGTTTTTTATTATTTCCCTTAAAGGTTGGATGTTATCTATTGATTAAACGTGCTATGTTATTTAATTTATAATTCAGTGTAAATCAAATACTAATTTAGTGTACACTATTTTTCAATTTGGTTGTCATTAATCAGTTCTTAATAGCTAATTCGCGCTGGGTCTCTTTTGTTTATTTTAATACGGGCGTGTTCTGTTGCATTTTTAAACACTTTGCTTTTGAGGCGGCACAGTATGTGTCTTAAAACAGTGACACCCAATTGAGGAATAGTGATATTATTTTTTCTCCAATTTATTTCAGACAGAACTATGCGTACTTGGCTATTGGGAGATAGTATCATATTGGGTTCAGGCAAAAAGACGCCTCAGTTGCATGGTGGCTGGAACATGTGTATGGAGTGGTTTACTGGGGTAAAGTAACAATGATAACTTAAGGATAGGTTAGGGAGTTCATGTATAAGTCGCATTCGAGTTTCCATAATTCATCTTAATTCATCATCATAATTCATTTTTGGACCATTGGCATCTCTTAAGCCAAAAAAGGAAGGATATTATAGAGGTTGCGTAGGCAGTAAAATAGCCATTTGGCCAGTCTTTCTGTTGAGACTGGATACAACTTTGAGGGAAAGAAAGTGGCAGGAAATTATGGTGTAAATAAACTTCAAGTAACAGTAGAGTCAATACTCACACTCATTCACTCCTTTTAGAGTAAATAGTGAGCAATACACAGCTGTTTGACCAACTTGCAATCTGATCTATTTTATTTTAGTTGCAATTAGAAAACAATGGCGCCACAATTTTGACAATGGTGATAAGTAGGGAAGCAGACCTCTAACTACTCTGCTCCGCAAGATTCATAAAAATCGTAGATGCGGGAATCTTGCCATTTAGACCTACAAAGCTCATATTTTGTAGTTTTTTTATAGCGCCCTTATTGCTATTTCCCATAGAGAGGCGTTATAAAAATAGATTTTGATGGAATTCCATATTTGCCCCGCAATGGATTGTAATCAAATTCACACAAGTGCCATATTTACCCATCTTAGTTTTCAAAGTGGTCGCCGTTGATTTTTTTTGGTTTATTACGTTTTGTTATAATTTCATGGAAGACTTTCAAAAAAAAATGGCAAATGCGTGCGCCGCAGCGAGGTGCCCATCCTCTTCATTGGCGTTTGGGACAGACTCCCTCATAAATGCTTGCTGTGGGGGTTCGCCAATCCTCCGGCACAGCGAGTCTTGTTTTTGCATTCCCAGCATCTGCCGACGGGGTACCCATTTATACACTTCAGGGTGGAGAGAGAGCAAGCGAGGGAGGGGTAAAGTGCCTTTGCCCAAGTGCACACACATGCGGACAGCGGGGTCGAACCCACAACTTATGCTTATGGGGCGAGCGCTGATCACTGCACCACATGATCACCTTGCACCACTGAGACTTTCAAAACAGCTGTGAATAAGGGATTAAGCTGATACGTTTGAGGTGGGTAAACCAATGGAATCACTCGATATTTTGAAACATTCATGTAGGTGTAGTGACTTGGTCGTATTCTTTCAGTTACACTCACTCAAAATATATTATTATATATATATAAAATATTAAAAAATATAAAGAAAAATGGGGTACTGATATTTTCAGACGTGCTTGTTGGTTTTAAAACGTTATGTTTTTACCGTAAAATAACTCACGCGATATTTGCCACTTTCATGAAGATATAGAGCTTGGTCATATTCATGCAGTTGCACTCATCCGATCAATCAATCAGTCCATCATCAATCAACTTATTTCAATATCATCATCATCCAAATCAATTGGGGTCTGCTAATTTTCAGGCATCGGATTTCAAATGCTTTGTGTTGTCATTAAATCCAATCAGTTTGATTTTACTTTGTTACATTGGGACAAGGATGCATGCAGTTTGGCCTTTGGTGTAATACTCCTTCAACCTTAAAACGGGGGGGGGGGGGGGGGGGGGGAGTTTGGACGAGTTCCTAACATTTCATGCCAGGAAACTCGTTGGGAGGAGGAGATTTGAGTGTGCGAGTGTATTGGATTAAAATAAAAGTAATAAGTTTCATTATTAGCCATATGTATTATTATTAAGCTGAAACATATTAAAAATAATATTATATTCTGATATATTGTGATTTTAGAAGATCAACTTAGATATTCTAAGTACAGAAATGATTAAAATTTTTAATTTTGATCGGTTATAAACTCTCTCAGGCACTTCCTTGTGACGAGGAGGGAGGGGGCTTTTCACGTTTACCTCGTGTGAGTCCAAGCTAGCTACAATAACATTTTTATTTTAATCTGAAACTGATCACAGGAATCCCCCTGTGCGGGAGGCTTACGAACTTTTGTGAGTACGAGGCTGCCGACAAATAAATATTTAATAATAATAATAAGATTTATTAGCGATGGTACGGCTTCAGCTTTAGCTTATTCGCTTAATGCCTAGGTAGCTCGCCTTTGTCAATGTGCGTAATTCACAAAGGTTTTATCATTGCTTGTTATTTGTTTTTTGTAATGTTCGGCAAGGTTCCCTAAATGGAGTGGGGAAAGACTCTTCCATTAGTTACGTTTGATTTTGCTTAATTATTTGCTTACCTCAAATATTAGGACGCTCCTTAAGACTCTGTCTGCGTAAGTCACCAGCCGCGAGGCCTATGATAGATTTTTACGTTGCTTATACTTGCTATATATAAAGGCCTATAGCTTTGCTGCTTTGCTGAAGCCTTAGACGTTAAGAAATTATGAAATAAATGATCATTACAGTACATGCACTAGATTTTAATGCGCAATAAATTTTTGATCCTTGATGGCTGACAACATGGCAATTAAAGTTGTGCTGCATGTTTATTTCCTGTGTAAGGGTAATGAAATGTCTTGTTGTTCTTGCACTTTTGGAACACTTTTTATCCCTAAGTACTGACATGTGTTTAGTACAGTACGGTATAGGCACATTGCAATGCATTATGGGGTTGATTCAAACACCCTCTGCAGTAAACTCGTCATGTTTAAAACTTCAATATAGAGGCCTTCAATTTTGTATTTATCACAAATAGGTCAGCTGATCTTTTAATGATTTCGAGCGCAATTTGGATCTTTGGCAGCCATTTTGAATATTTATGGCATTGTCGTGATTAAATCACACCACTAGTCCTTCAGTAGACGATAGATTCGACGTGCTTAAAAACCTCCAAGTAGATGCAAGTTCTAATAAACTCAAATCTATCAACAGAAAAAAATGGAATACATTTCCCCCATGATCATATTTCCTCCTGACTATTACGCCACCTTGCGTGAATGAAAGCAAACCCTGATATTAATTTAGTTTCATTCAAGTTGAGCAGAGAGTATAATGGCATTGTTCAGACCGAGCTACTGTCGGAGTTGAAAATGTAGCTGCACCAAACTATATTAGTTCACATAGTGTAAAAATCTTGCATAAGATGGAATTTGTTGGATTTCTAAATTTTTAATTATTTATATTTTTTGAGAGTGCGGGCATATTTAGATAAGGTAAGCATTTCTGTTTCACAGGTATTAAGAGCTGTTATGTTTGTGTCTCTGTTTCTATAGCAAGCCTTAATTCATCCCGATGAAATTATGACAGCTTAACACTTGAGTGACCCATGATTTTGCACACTCACGTTTGTGCCGGGGAAGGGTCCATACCCCCCTTCAGATATGTTTACATGGAATTTATACCACATGAGAAGTGTAACAAGGGAATACTAAATCACCAACACAAATTAACTTTGTTATTTCGGTTGTAAATTTAAAAATCTGGCAAAACACGAAAATGCACCATATACTTTGGAAACTAATTTTATGGTGATATCTTCATTTATGTTGCATATAAACGGAGTGGCCGAACTTTAAAAAGTGCTCTAGTTTTCGAGGTACCCTTCCCCTCGGTACAACAAAGCACAACCACCTTTATTTGAAGGATAAATATATGAGATTTAAGAAAATGGTGGTTGTGGTTGAAATATTTGGTGGCAGAGATGATTTCTAGGCCAAAAAACGCATTTTGGGCTGCAAATTAAGCGAAATTATTTTTTTTTTTTTTTTTTTAAATTAAAAATATTACAATCTTGTTTTTATGGTATCGTTTTTGTTATTGGTATATGTTTTATGCATAAAGGGTTCAGGTAATACTCGTGGTGACATTTGATAAAAAGGATGTTTTTTTTAGGAAAAAGTGTGATTTTGGGGCTAAAATTCTAGACCCTTTATATATTGTATAAAAGTAAAATCTATAAGATAAATGATAGAGATTGATTGTATTGCATCGTGATTAAAATTCGTTTTTTTTTAAGAAATTAATAAATCTTGATTTTCTTAATTTTTAGCTCAAAAACGTGATTTTGCCACCAAAGTTTTTAACAACAACCATCATTTTTTTTTAAATTAGTTATTACTATCTTTTGAATAGAAGTGGTTGCGTTTTGTTGTACCGAGGGGAGGGGTTGTCGACAATTTTGCAGCCCAAAGCACTCCACTATATATTAAATAACAAAACTTTAGGCAATCCTGTATTTTTTATGAGTTTTGCAAATTATAAGTAATTTTCCGATAGTTTGTAGTGTAACATGTTTGCAAGTTCCACAATAAATCGTTTATTGTCAACACGTAAAGAATGAGTTATTTTAAAAATTACTAATGTATTTATTTACATGTATGCATGCACATAGAACAGCAAAATATGGCTACTTCATAGATTTTAATAAGAGTTTTAGTAAACTTCCGTTTGTGCTCGGGGATCCACGGAACCCGCCCAATTAACTAATTAACGGTAAGGCCAATTTTGGTATAAGGAGAAGCGATTTCAAGAGTCAAACGATATACAAAAAAAAATCAAAATCCGTAAATGGCGATTCATATCTTCAAACACTGCTCTTTTCTTCCTTTTCTGACACTTCAGTTGCAAAAAATAAGTTATGAATATTATACAGACGTAGGCCCGTATTCTCAAACGATGTTTAACGCTAATCACTGGTTAAATTTAAGCGCCGCTAAAATAAACGCAGTTCTCAAAGTATGGTTAACTTTAAACGCTGTTTAAATTTTAGCCGATCATCGTTAAACATGTCTAAAACGTTGTTAAACTTAGACTTGGTCCGGGGTAGTTTAAGGCGTGTTTAACTTCACACTTCCAACATCAACGTTTCAATAAATCCTGATATTTTCAGCTATCTTCATTCCCGTGGTTAGACCAATTGTCTCCTTTTTTCTCTTATCGTTCTTTTCTGAGTCCTCAGTTGATTTCTTCTCGTTTTTGTCCTTTGCTTCTTATTTTATGCTCGCGTGTATCTGTTATGGTATTGAATTAGCAAGTGCGGCACAGCGACATACAATTTTAAATAGGCCGGAGTTTTGTCTCAATCACTGCAAAATTCTAAAGCTCCTTGCATATCGCGACATTCTTGAAAGTACACTTGGGAGCTTGAATATTATTTACAACTATGGAAGACATTATCCGACATATAAATGTTCACGACACACGTAACATTTATTAGGCAAAGATAAGTCACCGTTCGGTGGATGATATACGGCGTTTAAAAATACCGCGGTAGCTAAACGACTTGTTAAAATATTGAAACCTGCGGTTTTTTTAAACTGTGCGTCTAGGTATAACCCGGTTTGTGTGAGTGTTTATGTGTTAATGTGTAATATGGGATAAATATTGCTATCACAAAGCTTTTTGTATCAATATTGATTATGGCTCAGCATATTATACATGGCAATGGTGCACTGAAGGGTAGGTACGCAACGACTCAGAATGGACCCGAAACCGAAATCACTGCAGTGGCAACTAGGAGGCCAGGATCTTGTTACGGGCACCTTGACCACCAAGCCACAAAACCCACCGAAAACGACGGATTCAAACTCCTGAAGAACTAGACAATACACTGTGAACTGATTACAAAATTTTAGAACAAGTATTTATTAATGTGTGTTTAAATCAATTCATGAAATCGGTATTAGGTATGCAATAATCAAAGTCAATCTATAATAAAGTTGTTAATTAATGAAACTACTAAAATTACTACTGGTGGGTGCCGCGGAACGCGGAGCAGCAAAGATTACTTAAAGAATGACGAACTTGCAAAGGTCCTGGCGAATATTCAAGCGCCAAAAATTCACTTCCAATAGTGGGACGTTTCCACGGACGACTTGTCCTTACTGAAGAAACCAGCTCCTAATGACTCCGAAGATGAGGGATTAGGGGAGAAACTATACCCTGTCTATTCAGCTCCCCCTACCATTCTAAGCTCCATTCCGAGGCCCCTTCCCTTTTTTCCACCCACCTTCCTCCCTACCTTTCCCCTCCCCCTTCTCCTCATTCTACACTTGCCTCCAAATAGAAAGTCCAAAAGTGCTGTAGCTTGTTTATCCTTGGTTAACTCAGAGGGCCACGAAATACGGAAACCGACGACGGCTACACAAATCGGACGAAACTGCTGGAGCTGAGACTACTCTATGACATATCACTATCTATATGGGAGATTAGTATAGACTGTGATTACGTCATGTCAAATTGGAAACTCGCTAATAGCTTGGAGCACGATGTTATGGAAAAACTCTACTTGTGTAATGAGTTGTGATACTCTCTCTCATTCTCTCACCAGAGCTTATATATCTCCTCTCAACAATACTAGAAGGATGGTCCTCTCTATATGAGATGTGCTAAATATGTCCATTACAATAAAATTTGGATTCAGCTCAATGTTCCCATATTAGAATGTTCATAGCGATCACCCACACACAGCACTGTGCCGGTAGATACAGTATAGGGGCCATCTCTAGCCAGACATATCACCTTGAGTTAGCCTAGTCTGATATTCCTAGGCTCAAGTAAATTCCAGAACATTCTCCTCGGTTCTCTTGAATTCTAATTGCCTTGCACATACCACAGTTATGCACACAAACCAGGTATATCCCCTATATTGTAGACTTAGACTAATTATAATCTTTTATGTGCAATTATGATTAACTTGCTCAAAGTAAATAAATCATGCTAATATTTGGGCCTGTAACAATCTCCAGTTTTAAAACAAATTCAACCTGTAGTAAATATATGTTCATAAAGATTCTTATACGGACTTTCCAAATTACTGGCAGGTTCTGATGACTAAAACTTTCAAAAAAACAGATCCAAAAACACATCAAAGGGAGGGGTGACAAAAATTATTCAATTACCATTAGGACCTAGGTTTGTCGTGGAATCGGATTTACAAGTGATCAGCTTGTGGTTTCCGTCCAGTCGAACAAAATAGTAATGTGGAACTGTATTTTGTGAAAAAATTACATAAAAATCTTGCAACCAAGGTTATGTTAATCAAAATTGTATGAAAATTCTAAAAATGAGTGTAATTTTTAAAATGTGTGGTTTATAGAGGTTCTAGGGGACAATGCTTATACAGGGCTAAAAATATAAAAAAAGAGGCCCAAATGTGTTTAAAAGTATACCGTCACGTGCAGTACCTTTCAAGGATTCAGAAAAAAGTATAGTTGCCAGATCTGAGGATATAGTGTAGAGTTATAAGGCAAACCCGGTTCAAGGTCACATTGGGGGTTAAAATTTCAGATTCATAGGTTTGTTTTAAAGGAAATAGTCAGGATTCTGAAATTTGGAAAATGTGGTATGGAGGAAAGCTTAATAACGTTGATTACATATAAATCAAAAATCAAAGAATGATGTAAAAATTGTCCACATTTGTTGAGTATGTTGCCCTTTTAATTTCCGCCCAACCCAATAGCTGACATACTCGAAAACGATTCCGACCAAATCCACATCGCAGGCAAATGGTGACGTCAAAGTGATGACCATCCATAATTTACTTCGTTGTGCAATCATATCGCAGTGTTGCAACTGCATAATAATTAAAACAAACGACGAAAGAAACAAAAATTATGTCATTTATTGTAACTTATTTTCAAATTTATGATTACTTTCATTAATCAATCAATATTACAGTGTAGCAATAACATTCGCGTCAACACGATGTTTTGGTCATTAACTGACGTCACGAGGAGGCAAACTGGGCGCTTTTGATCAATGAAGCGTGGCGAAAAATCCGCCGTTTTTCTTCGTATGCAAAAAAAGCAAAAAATATTTTTAATTTTTTAGTTTTTTAAATTTTACATCAAAATTGTAGTATTTGGTCGGGAATTCGATGTATGTACATATATTTATGAATGTAAGTCAAAATGAAGCTTGACAAAATACTGACATTTCCTTTAAGAAAATTTGGGTCTGCCAAGTGTTTGTCTGACTGACGTTTTGATGATAATTACGAGGGCAAATATGGCCGTGGTTCACTGGGTCTATATGTGAGATCCAACCAGTCAGTCTTGTAAAAGTCTCACTGTGAAAAGTGAAACACAAGCCCGTATCAAAAAGTGTTACTTTGACACTTCAGCAACACCAACATTCTCGTCCAGTTGGTGTAGCACCTTAAAAGCTGCGGAAAGCAAATGATTACACTGTGTTGCTCATCAACCATTAAGATACAATAGGGACTGGTATACAAAAAGTGAAACGTCTTTAAAAACGAGATATTGCTAGTGTTTTAAAGCTTCTGTTTAGCAACCAAAATGGTAAAAAATTTAAAACGCATTTTTGCTTAAAACGCACTTTAAATTACGGCGATTTTAAGCTCTAAAATCGCGTGTAGCTAAACAAGTTTCTCGGAAACGGGCCCAGAATCTATACATCAAGAGATTTAAAACCAAGTTTCAACAAATCGGACCATTTTATAAAATGAACGGTCAGTGACGCATAACCCCCGCAGCCGCGCGAAAGTGGCTGTAAGCCTGGACTACGACTAAACGGGGATCCGTCTGCTCATTCAGTCAACGGTAAGGTATTTAGCCGGCCGGCCTATGTTTCCAGTTTGTAGATTATGGACCCCTCTTTTTCACATTCATGCGGGACCAATTAATATAATTATTAAAGAACAATATACAGGATGTTGAATCTTAAAAAGGAATTTATATGGGAATAAACAGCCAATTTTTGGAAACAAAAAATAAAGATTTGATGACGTCACTCACGGCATTGATTGGTTTATTAATATTTTGCTTCGGGGGCCCATTGAGGTAAAAAGATTACGTATTCCCATACATTGGAAAAAAAAAAAAAACCGATTATCGCCATCGTACGTCGGTTTTTGAATCTGTAGGGAAAAGGTGTATGGTTTTGAAAGATTTTGTACTGTTTAGACATAATCTACGGTTGTCTTTTGGAAAAAAAATAATAGCACTTTGGCAGAGGGTCTCATATGTACAGACCTTGATTAAACATAGTCGGATTTATATATATCGGTTGCCCCCGAAGAGAACATGAATCTGATACCTGACACGTGACCTGTCCCTGGACACGTGACACCAAAACACTAGTCATATCGTTACCGTTATAACTACAATACGGCAAAGCAGCAAGCATTCGATCTCTGTTGTCACAGCGTAATCGATCCAGATGTGAGACTATTACGTGTTGGTTTCTGACAGGAGGGTAGGACACGATGCTGCTCGATTTGGGATATTGGGGTTCCAACCGGTTAATGTGAAAAGGATACATTGCATTACTATGGCAGTCTCGGTCCCAGTGACATTAAAACATCACTCTCTTAAACCTTTGTCAAAGATCTTATAATATCATGATAACTTAAGAAAAATTAATATGGAAGTTCACATCAATTTTCATGATTCTGGTAAATTTACCTGTGCATAACTCAAAATCCAGAAACTTCAACCTTGCAAAAAGTAATCTCTATTCAAACATAATACCCTTTGAACATACGCGCCATGGCTACGAGCATTTATGCGCTGTCTGTGTAGCCATCGCGCCCGATACACTAGAATATCAAAACAAGCCAGAGTTATAATTATTATACACCCAAAACCAGCAATCCTGGATATGACAAGTATAATGCACAAAAGAAGAGAAAATCCTTTTTTTTTCGACACTAGTTCGAAAGACCCTATCACGTTTGCCGCCTTTTGTTATGAAATCCCATTTAAGGCTTAAGATTAATGCGATAATCACCTCTCAGCAGGAGGGCTGACTGGCCTTCGCTTAATTTTCTTTATGGACCATCCAATTCCTATAAATTTGGTACCTTACAGTGTGCTTAGAAATTTATTAACTTTACTCTTCCATTTGATCAAAATATGTAGAAACTAAGCTGACGTCACTATGACGTCATAAGATAATAAAGTTTAAAATACTGCATATAGGAGAAAAACATTGTCATATTTTGCCAAATTTACTGGCTCAAAAAATAACATAAAATTAAAAAAAAAAAAAAAAGTTGTAACACGTAAGCATTTTCCATCATGTTAGGACATATGAAGTCATATGAAGGTATTGTTGGTACTCATGTTTGGTATCTATTGCAACACCTAAATCAAATGTTGTGATATCCTGGGTCGTACTGGCGTGTTGGTATGTCCCTCCTGAAGGGGGAGGGGGGCAGTGCTTAAATTTTTTGTGACATTGGGGATGGTTGATGAAAATTTATGGCTGAAATGGGGGTTTGCAAAGATCCATTACTCCTAGCAAATTGTGCGCCCAAGCGAGCTACAAAAAGTGCCATAGAAGCTAAAATCATTCAATATACTTGTAATTGAACAAAAGCGCGCAAAGCGCCGCGGAAATACCATTTTTTTAAACATTATGGTAAATATAATGTTATTTTGGGCTAAAACACGTTAATGGGTATCAACATTGGGGGATTGATCGTATTGACAATCCCCTCATCATATTGGGGGGGAGATAATCCCCATCCCCCGGGATTTACGCCTATGGGGGGGGGGGGGGTGATTGCCACACCTACCATCACTTGGGACACCCTGTACCTTTCCTATACCCCGGTAGTGTTTAGGGGGGGGGGCATGAAACGGCCGCATGAAAATGTCATACATAATCATTTGACAACCCGGGTTTTGGTTGGGCGAAGAATAGAAGAGAGCGGTACAACCCCCCCCCTTCGGAAGACGAGGTTTAATAATTTATAATTTATACATTTAATTAGGTTATAAAGTATGAATTATACATTCTATTTCAGATGAAAGACACTTGTAAATCAGTTAGACATGTATTCGGCTATCAAACAGCCAATACGGTAAACTAAATTCAACATAAGGCGGAGTTAAAATATTACAATTTTGTGGGTTTTGATGTACAATTACATGTGTTGGGCGCGCTTGGGCACAGTTCAGAAGTTATACAATGTTACAAGGTACATTGAACTTTCATAACACCGTTTCTCAAGAGTCGTAAGTGATCGGAACATTTTCATTTATTTTCACAAGATTTTTTAACAATTATCGGGTCAAAAATCACCCAAAATGCAAAAGCTTATTTTCTACAGTCGTAGCTCCAACAAAGGAATGACAGGATTTGAGGGGTGGGGGGGTGTTTCGGTATTTTCTGAAACAAAAGTCTCCTCTATTGGTGACAACATTGCAAAAAAAAAGATGGAAATGGATGTACTGTGAATTTTCCAAAAACCCCGACAGTCAGGGGGGTCACAACATCGGTCAATTCAAAGTTTTGTGGACAGCTTTTCCCGTAGTCTCTGAATCGACAGCGGCAAAGGATAGAGAAAAACGGTCTCGTGTATGCACATGAATACACATCAAGAGCAAGATGTTGTCGAGATGAATTGGTAATCGAATTAGGTAATTGGTCGTTTTCGCGTTGGTTGTCCTCTCTCTATTAGGTCCATGGTAGGATGTTTTAGTCCTGTTAGTTAATTTATTAAAAGTTTATTATTTTAATAATTCAAGTTAGAGGTTATATATAAATTAATAGAGTAGGCAAAACAGTACGTAATCTTTAGAAATCATCGTCTCGCATGTTTGCCGACCACAATAGAAAACCTAGAGTACCAACCAATAGAAAGCAATGGCTGCCCTCCGCTTTCTTCCACATACTGTGGGTGCCGCTTTGCATAAACTAATCGGTAGTGAGTGATACAAATTTAATGTAGGTGTTAGAGGTGGCCAGGTTTAGTGTAATAGTAGTGTACCTGGATATTGTGCTCAGATACTCTTTTTTCTCATAATGCAATGCGTGTTTAGGTGAAAAGATGTATTCATTGAGCGGTTTATTTAAACAAGACGGACTGATGTGGCATTTCATTCGTTGTGTGGCATGGGTAGGGACAAATTTAACCACCCAATCGAACCAAATCCAACAACTGATATTTTGGCGGTTGTTTGTATCGAATTGACATTTATGTGTGTATACAAGCACCCAAAACTAATAATTATTCAGTGCAATATTGCAAAATGTCAGCGCCCAGCACGGAAAGCACTGGTTTGAATGCGTTTCACCCCTTGGATGTTCTACAGAGGTTCCCATTGATGCAAATGAGTATTACAATTGCTTCCGTCATGCGCTTGTATGACATTGGGCATAGTGATTGACGGAATGAATGGCATGGCAATACCTCATTTGCATCAATGGGACTTCTAAACGTCACCAAAAAGTTTGTGGGCGTGTCGAAATCCTTCGTCTGAGAGTTGTAGTTTACCCAATCAATAACATAGAAATTCGGTCATGATATCGAAAGGATTAAGGCCATAAGAAAAAACGTCCCATTTCTCACGAAAAAGAGTAGTACACGGGAAACAATGCATTGAAGGAATTCCAGGAAACACCAGACTTTAGAAAATCAGAAGAATTCAACATAAGAAATGATACTCACAAAGTTCTTTTACGTCATTAGGAAATTAGAAAATCTGATACGTTACATTTATTCGTTTGTTTCAGAAATATAATTTACAGCTTGGTCCAATCATATCTAAGAGTGTGGTTTCACTCAGAAAAACAAAGTACAATGTGTAGTGGCCTAATCCTCTTCACCCGGCCCGAGTTCATGGACACTTTATCCGTGCTTTGATTGACACCAATAGTAGCGTGGTACGACTTACGGACAATCATTCAATTGACTTGCGCATGAAGCCTTTTAATATTCGATACAAAAAGTTCATCTAAATTTGGTTAAGGCATTTTATTCTGTTGAACAAAAGGTTGAGCAGTTCAGCTGTTAATACGGATTTAATTTTGATCTAACACATTCCAAACATGTCCAATTTTATTGTACCATCTGCAATATGCATATACTGACAAAGATAAAAAAAATCAGACTAAAAAAAAAGTCACAACGCTGTAATTACCGGATGTGTGACCCTGACTGTAGGGGTTTTTGAAAGTGCATCAGTTTTCATTTTTTTGGCAAGTTGTGGTCACCAAATAGAGGAGAAATACTCTTCAGAAAATACCGACCAAAAACCCATCAATTCTTTTGTACAGCTACGACTGTAGGAAATGCATTTTGGGTAATTTTCTGACCCGCCATGTTACAAATCTTGTGAAACTAATAGGAAAATGTTCCGATCACACCCGACTCTTGAGAAACGGTGTTATAAAAGTTCAATGTACCTTGTAACAAAATATAACTTCTGAACTGGTGCTCCTACGTGTATTTCGACCTCGAAAAACCAACCAAATTGTAATATTTTAACTTTCGGTTATGTTGAATTTGTTTACCGTACCGTTGTGGCTGTTTGAAAGCCGATACCATGTCGAAATAATCCCAATGTCAAGTTCATCTGAAATATGAGCGTTATAAGTCATACTTTATACCTAATTAAATTTATAAATTATAAATCAATTAACCCTCGTCTTCCTAATGGGGGTGGGATTGTTACCACTCTCTTCTAATCTTTTTGCCCTACTAAAACCCATTTTTCGGTGTCAAATGAGCTAATGTAATTGCCAATTGACTTTTGTGCCCCCCCCCCAAAAAAAAATACCGGGGTATAGGAAAGGTAAAGGGTGATGGATAGGGTGTGGCAATCACCCCCCTCCTTTCGGGTGGGGGGATACCAACGCGCCTAGTACGTCACAGGAATATTACTGACATTTGATTTTAGTTGCAATAAATAGCAGGTCCTCCTCTTTCCTTTGATACCACAATGAGTACCAACATACTAACATTATGTCATAATGACGTCATAATGTCTCTACATGATGGAAAATGTTTTAAGTGTTACAATATTATTGTTTAGCCAGTAAATTGGCAAAATATTAATGTTTCTTCCTCTGTGCAGTATATTAATACCTTACTACCTTGTGACGTCATAAGTGATGTCATAATTGGTTTCTACATATTTTGATACCAATGGAAAGACGAAACTCTAAGCTATACTGTAGGTACCAAATTTATAGGAATTGGATGTTCAATAAAGAAAAATTCAAGGGGGTGGTACCCCCTTCCGGTGTATTGTTACCAAACAAAATGCTCATGTAGACGAGGGTTAATAAGCAATAGTTTACATGATGAAATGTCATGCTATGTTGGGACGTTTTCCATTAATTTCAGACCAAATGTTTTCCTGATCTTTCAATTCCCTCATTGCCATCATGCAATTTACATCTTGCAATTTAAGGTGGGATGAACCTTCCCAGTATGCCCCGCGCCACTTTCGAAGAGCTACTCTGGCGTCAACCCTCCTAAGATGTTTATCGCATTACCATAAGCTGGTAAATGGGATCATGGTGGGATTTAATAACAAAGGGCGGCAACGTAATAGGGTATATGTAACTACTACGTGAATCAAAAAAATTGTGCAAGGGTTAAAGATAACCATGACCACTGTATCATAGATTTGTTGTTTTTATAAAACACATCTAATATACTTTCATGTGTTGAAAAAGAAAGAAATCGACTGAAAAATACGCTAGACATGGCGGATTTTGTAACCACACCCCTTTTTCTCCACTCCATTTACACACATTAATCTTGTTTTTTTGGGGGGTTTTTTTTTTTGAGTATGTACAATATCATGATACCTTTGTCAAATTAATTTAATGTTACATTCTCTTGAATATTTCAACTACGGATTAATCAATGAATTTATTTATACTAATGTGCCAATTGATAGGACAAATCCAAACACCAATTCACTTGCCGCAGTGCAAGAAACACGATTTTCCCCTTTTTTAGGATATTGCTAAGATTTAGTCCCTTATTGGCATAGCTGTATCTATACCTGGATTACAGTGGCGTTGAAAACCCTTTTCATTTACACATCAGGATTAATTGGGTGAGATTTTGTGTGAACATTTAATTCATTTTGAGGATTAATAAAGGATATAATGGCTATTCATAGATCAATTGAACAGGATAGCAAGGGTCATCATTACTTTCATAATGCTATACCCCGTATATCGTACGTTAACGAAATAGCTTGCTTAACTGTATAAATCCCATTGGAATGGAGGAAAAGAGGTGTGCTTACAAAATTTGTCATAGCTGGTTTATTTTTGAGTCGATTTCTTTCATTTTTTCAACACTTGGAAGCAAATTAGATTTGCTTTAATAAAAAAAAAAATCTACGATTCAATGATTTTATCAAAGTCAAGGTCATCTGCAATCCATGCACAATTTTTTTCGCGTAGTAGTGTGCTGTGGGCCCTCTTATCTACTACGTCCATGATAAAATTGAACAAACTTCATATACAAAATGGCTACTTCAATTGTGTTTGGTGTTCATAATAAGCCATTCGTTACTTAGAGTGATTTACTACTTGCAGAGATCTGCTCTGATTCAATAACGTCAACTCAATCTACTTGTCTTAATTTGTTATACAGCAGGCGAGGCAATCACTAAAGTAAAGGTGTGCGTAGGTAAGCTAACAACGATAATCTATACTCCGCATCGATAAAATCAAAACGAGCCTGAAACATGTGGTGCATTTATATACTTTTCAATACAAAACTATTTGTTTTTGTTTGTTTGGTTTGTTCATACAATTTCCTTTCAAGCCCAGAGCATGTTGGGTGATGCAGTACAAAAGAAATAAAAGCAACTGAATAATCTGAATTTAAAATGAAATCGCCTGAAAATGATATATGGGTCGAGTTCCACAGTTACCATTTTCCAGACAAATATGGTCGAACTCCGATGAATGTCATTTAAATAATTATGTAAAAAGAAGAAACCTGGTATCTTAACTATCTTAAGTTGTATTGAACATGTTTGTGACAGAGTGTGGCATCCTGGTCTACTGGCTAAGGTTTCTGCCTTAGGATTCTCAGATAGGTTACTGAAGTGGTTGAAGGACTACCTGAGTGACCGCTCCATCAGAGTCATCCTAAACGGGAGGGTATGCAGCAAGAAGTCGATCAATGCAGGTGTACCGCAAGGCTCAATCCTCGGCCTTCTTCTTTTTATTATATTCATTGACGACATCACAAGAAGAATCCTGAATCCATCCATCCTCTACGCAGACGACGTCACACTCATGACCTTCATAAAGTCAAAAGAGGACAGAATCCCAGCTGCTGCCTCTCTAAACACAGACTTGCAGGAAATCGAGCCTTGGGCAACTTCATGGAATGTACTTTTCGGTGCTGCCAAGTGTAAAACTGTAACAATATCAAACAAGAAAGATGCTGCAACAGGCCATCCAAGTCGACAGGGTCGATCTACTTGGCATTTCCATCAGTAATGACCTGTCATGGTCTCCTGTGATTACCAAAATGGCTAAAACTGCCAGTCAGCGACTAGGATTGCTCCGACGAGCTGCACCCTATCTTGAGACAACTGATAGGGCTGTTATATATAAATCCATGGTTCGATCCAATATGGAATATGCAAGCTTACCATGGTGTGGAGCACTTCACTATCCAAACTAGATGCAATTCAGAGACGTGCCATTTCCATCATTGGTATACCTGAGAGTGAGCTCGCCACTCATTACATCCAACCACTTGGTCATCGCAGGGCAGTAGGAATTGTCACTCTTTTCCACCGCATGTTTTATGGACAAGCACCAGATCTCCTCTGCCATCTGTTACCCGGGCTGCTTTCAGTTGATCCTCGCCTTAGGCGTTCAGTCATGTCTCATGACCTTGCTGTGAAAGTCTCAAGGTCCAACTTGGTCTCCCACAAAAGATCATTTCTTCCATTCTCTGCAGGCTTATGGAATGTCCTTCCTGCTCAAGTAGCATCAAACCAGGACTTGCAGAGTTCCAAAAGGGAGGTTAATCGCTATCTAGGCGCCAATCCGTCAGCGTTACTAATTAGATAAATGCTGTTAATGCCTAGATTAGCCTTGACATAAAAAATACACTTATTACACAAATAAACTATATCATATTGGTTAAAATGATGAGAAAGTCACACTTGCCGTTGCGTGTTTTTTTTTTATGTGAGTATATTGAACGTTATTGCAATTGCAAGTACCACGATTATTCCATATTGCGAATTCTGAGCAATGGTCTTGGACTTTGAATTGGGAATTACATGCAATTTGATTGATTTATTGACCAAAGATGACACTGACTAACACACACAAACCCGCGAAAGGTCATACAAAAACACACACATAGACACTTCTGACGTAATACTAGGCATTATGGTACTCATTTGGTATCAATGGAAAGAGAAGGACCCAGGCTATCTATTGGTACTGAAAGCAAGTATACCTGGCATTCTGACGTCATGTTAGGCTTGGTATGTTCTTACTTCTCTCCCAAAAGGTGTGAAGTGGTTGCCCCCCTCCATCTTTTTGGGGATTACCCGGTACTCTACCTAGACTACGGTGGGTGCTTGTTTTTGCATGGAATGTGACGTAAAATATCAATTGACAAATACATATCATTTGACACCAGAAAAGTGTTCGGTTGACGACCGTTAAGGTGGCTGTGAAGTCAGGAATTCAAAGGAACTGTTTTTGCCGTATCTTCTTAATTGTTGTTCCAACATATATAAAAGTATACATATTTGAGAAGGAAATGACTCAAAGAATCCAAATATGATAATATTTTTTCCCCAAAATACGTATTTTTTGAGAAAATCATAAAAAATGGAGATTTTCAGTCATTTTTTTGGTTCCCTATAAAAAAATATAGAAATGTTATAAAAATGTGCCTTGTTCGTTTTTGTATTCCCTGCAGAGTCATAGTTCTAGGGTCGGTATTTCCCCTTTTTTCAAATTCTGCACTATTTATCAAATTATTTGCCAAAAAAGCCAAAAACCGCGTGTTTCAATTTGGAACAACGCCAGGATTGTTCAAAGGTTGACATCAATCACGATTTTTAACCAAAAATGAAAAACTAAAAAATACCGACCCTAGATTTTGATATGCTCTATACGATGCATTTCATTTCTTACCTGTTGCTGATATGGATTTCGAGTAACTGGGAACCGAAAATCACGAATTATCGCCGAAAGTGAACACAGAGAAAATCGCCATTTTGTCCAAATATTGTCCCATTTCGCTACAAAATATAGCCTTATTCCAAAACTCAAGCGTTTCATCTCTTATTCTTCACACTGCTTCTGCACCAGGTCAAATTGCTTCATCTGGATACTTATGATCAAAATTCAACAATTTATGAGGCTTAAATCGTGAAATTTAAATCCCATACTGTTTGCAAAAGCAACTCACGTGGGCAACCATTTTACAATTGCGTACAAGTTACCATGGGTGTGCGTCATATCGAATCGATGCATCAAGGCGTTTCTGATGCGCTCATTACATCGCGCGCGCCGAAAAAAAAAAAAAAAAAAAAAGGCTATCTATTGGTACTGAAAGCAAGTATACCTGGCATTCTGACGTCATGTTAGGCTTGGTATGTTCTTACTTCTCTCCCAAAAGGTGTGAAGTGGTTGCCCCCCTCCATCTTTTTGGGGATTACCAGGTACTCTACCTAGACTACGGTGGGTGCTTGTTTTTGCATGGAATGTGACGTAAAATATCAATTGACAAATACATATCATTTGACACGAGAAAAGTGTTCGGTTGACGACCGTTAACCCCGGACCATAACTGACAACAATTCGAAAGTAACAAAGTACATAATATCAATTTTTGGTATCGGAAAGAATTTTGAACCGAAAGCCATGCCAATGCACACTGTGGATTTCCAATCAGAGCTTTTTAATTTGTGTTGTAGAGCTAATAGAGCATGTTATTCAAGCCCAAAAGAAATGACACCAACCTCTTCCTCTTTTTCCTATTTACAGGTAGCTGATAATGGCAAAGTCTCACACTTTCACCGTTGTTCTTTTAACAACCCTCTTTTTCGAATATTCACATGGTAAGACTTTAATGACGAACAGTAATGTGTGCTAATGACGAACAGTAATGTATGCTAATAGCGCCATTACGCAGGGACAACCAACACACAGGATTCGATCGCACACCCCTACGATCGAAATGAGCTCTACAGTTGCATTACCTTTTATTGCACAACAGATGATGATGAGGAGAAAGATTAGGAGGATGAGGATGAGAGTTCCGGTCTCCCCGTGGTTCATTTGGAGTTGGGCAAATCGGTCCCCTGTACAGAGAGTGTCATACCTGTACATGTATACAGAGAAGAGTAGGGTGGTAAACCCTGATTGTCTCACGCCCTCCTGGTCAGTTTTGAGGTATACCCCTAGTAGAGTGGTTAACCACTGTTGGGTATACCTGTGAGGCGTCGGTCCTCTAAATTGTAATAAATAAATAAATGAAATTATCGCATGTAATTGCAAATACTTCTAATTGGCTGTACAGTAAAACCGTTTGTATAGAATCGTCAGTATGCAAACGTAATGCAATCACTCTGTGATTTTGTTTGCAGGATACTGCCACCACCCTACAGAGTTTAAATGTGCCAATGGTGAATGTCTCGGAGCTCCTTCAGGAAATCTAAAGCATTGTGATGGGAAGACAGATTGTAACGATTTCTCAGACGAGCTAAAAGAAGATTGTCTTTTAGCAAGTATGTTAGGAGTATATAGATGTTTGGAGAAGCGTTTAAACTGAGCAGGGGGTAACTCATTATAAAACCAGTACATTTGTGTAGCATAGTGGACTGTGTTAGATAAAAAGAGGTTAGAGATGGGCAAATGATATTGCTAATTATGTTTTGCACGGATCGCTAATGAAGGTCTTTGTAAGAGTGCAAACAAAACAACCTTATGAAAGACTCAGATATGGGTTTACGTATCCATGAATGTAAGTATCTGAAATATTATAACAAATGTAATGCAATCTTGAAAAACCTCCCCGGGTGTTTCAAGACTGTGCGCCTCACAGACTGCCCGCCTGTCAGTTTAGAGTTCATTGTTTGGGTTACCAGCAGAAAATAACGGAATGTGCGCATTACTCCCTCCCTCCCTCCAGGCTCCCTACACCTACACTAGGGGTCAATTTCGTGGCTTACGCATGAGATAATTGGAATACAGCCTTTTGACACTATAAAGGGGCTTATGTGAACCAAATTGCATTACACGCTTTATTCCGTCATAGTATAAAATGTATGATAACGGAATAAAGCGTGTATTCCAAGGGGTGCACTGAGCCTGTTTCGTTTCGTCGACTATAATAAGCCCTAAAAAGTTGCATTATGTCTGGACACAGCGCATAAATCTTGTTCATGTTTGATAAAATCAACTTATTCAATTAAAACTAGTGCAAAATGGACCTCTCCTCTAGTCTGATAAAAAAAAATGGAAAGAAAAAATATACCACTTCATCGTAAATACTTCGTATGAACGCTTAAAACGTGTTCTATTTCAATTTCTATTTAAGAGGTATGTGTGAGCACTGGGGAGCACTACGTTCAAATCAAGCTGGGTGAGGCAAAGAATTTGTCATCAAATAACTACCCAGGGGACTATCCGAATGCAAATGACTATCAGACGTGTACTAGAATATTTAGTGCGGACACTGGAATATTTAAAATCACTTTGTTTGAATCAAGTATATCTCCTGGCGACAATATTGGAATAGGTATTGGGAAATTTCCATACTTTGCTTCAACGGTTTATGGAGTAAGTGCTGCCGCCAGTGGCCCTGTTCGGAGCAATCATCCGAAGAGCATATACGTACCACCAGGGATTCTTGGTTCTTTTGTGTGGATCTTATTTGCGGTGGATGGTAACCCCGGAAAATTTCAAGGCTTACATCAGTATTCTACCGTTAGTTCAGGATTCCTGTTAGAGATTGCATTAGTCGAAGAAAATGGTAAGTCTATTCATGGTGGGTACTCAAAATGTATAAAATAAATTGATGAAACTGAGTGTGAACTATTAGAAATAAAATGAGCTATGGTATGGGTATAATCTTAAAACCAACACATATATGCTTGTTACAAAAGACGTTTCTACGCAAGACATGATTCGTAGTGTTGTACCATCACGAATGAGCTTTTAAACGGTGTGCTGAATAAGTGAAGGTCGTTTTCCCGCACAGATGTTCCGAAAGTTGTTTTTTTTTGTCCGAAAGGTCGTTGTTCCAATGTAGAAACATATAGAGGTCTGGTGTTGTCCGTGAGGTTTTTACGTAGGGTCTTTAATCTTTTTTTGTTTCGATAGCTTTTTCAAAGTTTAGTTGTTTTTCAACAAAACAAGCTTTAGGATTTAAAAGAATCTTCGGCAAATCAAAAACATCTCGGACTCAGGATTCAGGATTATTTTATGTTGTTTAAATTTCTTGTTGTAAATTTGGGCAGATGATATCTGCCCAAATGAGATATGCCGCTTCAACACAAAGGCGGTTAAGGCAACGCAGTTTCAGACAAGAACAACTGTTTCCGCAAATAAAAGGGGCACATTTTCCGAAAAATGAAGAAAATGTCAAATCAATTTTCTTCCTCAATATCAGTGACCAATGGGTACATATAGGACAACCCAAGGAGCGAAGATGTTCAACAATTGGCACATATTCGGCGGAGAAAATATCATCAGATTCCATTCAAATGGGCGTGCAGGGCCATTATGTTGTCACACAGTTGAAAAGATTAAGGTGTTTCACGATTTAGACTGATTTTGTTTTTCATGGTGGAATTACAAAAACCTATCCTAGTTCACAAATAGATCAATCTGAGAAGGCATGTAGCCAGGAATTTTTTGGAGGAGTGAGGATTACCAGAAGTGGACCTTTCGCGATGGGGGACAGACTGTGAATGTACTGACACGTGTATGGTACGACAAACCAATTTTTGCGCGTTCGTTGAAGATCGACGGTTGCCCCATTTAGGTCACAGTCGCCTCCAAAATGTGAGAGGGGGGGGGGTGGGGGTGGCTGAGGGGAGGACATTCAGCGTCGCCAAAGGTAAGGAGTAGCATGACAGGGGTTATTATGATATATCCTTTTATGCAACACTCTTACACACCTAAAAAAGGCCGGGCGGAATCCGCCCCCGAAATTTTTTGTCCGGATCTCACTTATTTTGTCACGCCGAAACTACATGACTGTTTTCTTTGAAGCTACAAAAATCGGACAATGGTTATTTGATGCGCATGTGTGCGAATACTTTGACATACTAAATGGCCAAAAAAAACTTTTGCTTGAAAAAATGGCGAAAAACCATGAATTTTGCGATTTTTTTTAGATTTTCGCATTTTTGCATGACGTCATGTTTGACACCACTGTGATATCATACAAGGTATAATTGTATTTTTTTGGTGTCATTGGACTCGAGAGGGTCATAGCTATCCATTGGTACCACACATATGATAGTTCATAAATCTGTTTCCGAGATAATAGTGGGGCGGAATACGCCCCCCCCCCCGGCGTTGAGATGGGTCCAAAAAGCCCGGCACTTTTAGGGTTAAAACAACAGCTTTTAGAAAACGGCAAACTTCAGCATGATAAAGCGGACTACTTAATAATGTATGTGATCAATTAATTTTGACCGTATTTTCATCATTTATTCGAAAAAGAAGAATGACGAAAAAAGGCGTGAAAAAAGTTGCTGGGCAAGCTTTGACCTAACAACTTTGTGCAGAGGCAAAATCTGTAACTTATCGCTGAACTTCATTTCTATTCAATTTACCGTGTTTTCAGACGAAGACTTAGTGTCAACTACCTATTATAATGTCAACTGGTTAGTCATTTGTAAATTAGGACAGGTATTTTGTTACTCAAGCTGAATCTTGGAGGGTATAATTTTAACAATACCTCCGCATACCGGGCCGATTGTTGAATATTTTTTCACTGATATTGGGGAAAAAAAATTAATGTGACATTTAATTATTTTTTTTCTAGAAAATGTATATACCAGGTTTATTTGCAGGAACAGACGGTTATCTGATATTGTTATGACGTCTCGTAGACGTCTAAGGTCAGAAATACCTATCAAACACAAATAAATGAGCCTTGTACACAAGTGATCTAAATTTTATACAATATAACATATTTTAATGATTTGTAATTTAGTCCATAGGCCAGAATGGTTTTCACTACCTAAGAAGGGTACAAAATGATTTTGTTACCAGTGTGCAGGCAACCCATGGGATATACCAAAAGGCATGCTAGAAAATTCAGATGAGTAGCTATGGCCAGCTAGGGGTCACTAAAGGTCACCTGGGGTGGTCATATAGGGGCTAAAATTGAAACTGCTCCAATCAATTTCAAACACATACCAACTTGCTGATATGATCCGAGAGATTAAAAAAGTGTACAGTCATAATTTTCTGTGACCTTTAAAAAAGTGTACAGTCATAATTTTCTGTGACCTCCTGTGGATGGAGAAACACGTCCACCACACGTTTTAAAAAAAAAAAAAAAAAAAATTTGACAAGGGGGGGGGGGGGATAGGCCATATAATCTCCAAAGTTTTCATTTGTATTTTAAATTTTAGACTCAAAGAAGGGTCAATAACTTTTGTTTGTGTTACCCCACAGTAAAGAAAAAGAGGTTTGTGTTACCCAAACTGTAAAGAAAACATTGATATTTCTGAACCTAAAGTATTTCATTAAAACATATCACATTAATTTAGGGTTTTTTACATAATGCCAGATTTATCATTTGTGTTTAGCTATAAACATTATAATGTAATCTAATAACATAAGAAACTTGCAAATTTCAATGGTGAAGGTTTTAACTTTGATGGGAGACATTGGTTGTTAATAAACGTAGACTGTGCATGTTTACTTATGTAAATGACCTGCAATGTGACTCAGGGTACCTGAAAATTATTGCCACCATCCCTATCCATATCCCATTTTTCCCTTGACCTTTGGCATAAGTTGTATAGACTCATCAAGGGTCCATATAGCAACAGCAAACAATCTTATCACCAAGTTTGGATGCACTTTGCATTTCAAATAACAAAACACCGAAAACCTTTTTTGCTATATAAAAAGAGAATGCTATTCTGAATTGTATTGTATGTTTCATGCTGATGTCATCGTATTTTTCTTTCAATAGAGCAAGCAACCCGCTATATCGAAACTTTAAGATTTATGCCACCCATGGACATAGTCCTTGTTGACTAAAAAACAACACAACTGTTACAAAAGGCAAGTTTGTTTTGTCCTTTTGTTTTTTTTTTGGTTTTTTTTCTTTGGAAGCGACGCGATGCATGAAAAAGGAACAAGGAAAATAAACTCTCAAAAAAGTTAGGGAATTTTTTTTTCAAACATGTATTTTTCATTAATTTAAAATTTTATTACACTCTAGATGCATTGTCATGAAAAGCTCAGTCATTCCTCTGTACAATGACACCAAAATGATCAAGAATTGATATTTTCATGGTTGAGTGACATTCTCTGAATCTGTAGTTTCTGAAAGAAGAAAGGCCAAAATTTCAGTACTTGTACTCAGTTTAGGGTGCTTAAATAAGAGGATTAGGTTAAACGGGATGTGCCCAAATTTATGCGTGTGCTCATGGCAGGCCACCTGAAGTTTTTTTAACCCTTTTATTCTCCAGGTACTAATTGCGATCCGGACGTCTTGAATTACTGCCAATCGTCCAGATTGAGGACATAAGCGATATCAACAGCCTTAGACTTATGTCCCCGAAAACGAACAGCATTGTGCCTTCAATAACAACAAGTCTGTATTCCCAGTGATCAGGGCTGCCTCCACCTAACTCTGTCTCTCTTCCAAGGCAACAGGGAATCTTCATCACGTCTCCTCCAAAACTCATTCCAACTTCGAGATAAAATCTGGCACGTCATCTGAAAACATGAGTTTCTCTCACCATGTTTAAATTCCACTAACGGTGTTGCCAACACCACCTTAACCGGGACTGATGGTGAAGGGCTGGTCATTGTGGCCTTCTAGTGTCGATACTGTCGATACGTGCTCCAGAAAACCGTGCCATGCCAAATTTTTGGAAGACAACCTGTTTTATGGTGTTGTCGCCCGGGGTCAAACGCGCTTCTGGTCTCACCTTCCCATTACCATTTGCCACAGAATTTTGTTTTCCATTTTGATACAGTATGGGGCTTACCCCAAGATAGGCTAGAATTGATTCTGGGATATGCCAGCATCAATTTGCCCCCATGACACGAGACTCTGACACATTTGAAATCGCGGCATGAGGACGATACTGAAACCACTCTTTGATCATTTCCTATTCAAAGATCCGGGGTTCAAAGCAAACTTTATAGTAGAATTCCAATGGCGAAGTTGGGAAATTCGTCCATTACTCCAACTAGGGGGCAAAATACCCAGAAAATCTTATATTTCTTCCTCCGTCCAATACAAAGAGATCGGGATTGAAAGGAAAAGAAACTGGCCAACTACAAATAAAGTTACGCTGTTCGCCCAGTTCAAGTACTTTGTATTTTATACTATGTGAGATAGTGTTGTACCCAGAATTGCGTTTTATTAACATGGACTACCTACAAATATCATGAAATTTTAGAAGGATTCAGTCACCTGTGGTGTTACAATGCAAAAGTTTATCTTCACTATTCATAAAATCAGCTTTCACCGGCTTTCACTGAAACTATTCATGGAAATTTGAGTTTGCGCTTTCTTTGACATTCTAGGTTTATTCTTTGACAATGGATTGGACTGTGAATGGCCCAAAAGCTCAGGGTTGGCTATCATAGCCATATAGCGCCACCCCACATCATACCACAACTACACGGACTAAAGTTTAATACCTAATTCCCCCAATTCATACCTCCCACCTACAAAAAAGTAGAGGCTATTCCACTATCAACTGGAAACTAGTATAATTCATCTTAAGATGTTTTACCCGTGGAGCTTTTAAATGAGGTATTGAAATTTTGGCACTTTCTTTTTTAGACCTCCAGTATTCCAAAGGCATGCTACTGAACTATGGGATACCAATTTCTTATGTTTTGGGTCAGTGTAAGAGAAATAACTGAGCCGTTTCAATGATCACTTGCTATTATCAATATGTAATAAAATAAATGTTCAATTAAATGAAAGCTACATGTTCAAATAATGAAAAAACTACATGTTCAATTAAATGAAAAGCTACATGTCTGAAAAAATTCCAAACTTTTTTGCGGAGTTTTAGGAAATGGATATGGGTGTAAGGCTTCCAAACCAAGGGGACATCGGTGACAGGGGAATCAAAATAAAAATACGGGGGTAGGGGTTAAGGGACAGCCAATCTGTTTTTTTAAATGGGGTTACTTGGGTGCACATTTTCAAGTTCTACCCAATCAGGGTCTTGGGATGACCATTAGGTACAACTTAAAAAAAAAATATGTGGGGTCTGGGGAGTATTTTGAAAGAATATATGGGGGGGTCAATTGGGGTGAAAACGATTCTGAAATTGGGCTCTCTTAACACCCTTAACAACGCGTAGCCTATAAAATAGGAGTGCCTCCCCAGGATTGAGATCTGTCTACGAGTTGTCTGTCCGGCAATGCGTTTTGTATGCTGATATATGGGGCTGCTGATTTTGGCCATGAAGTTGGGGAAGACCAGTCATACGTTGTTAGCAGTGTTTCGAGAGGACCCAAAGGTCACAGGTCATCTATTACCTCAATTGCGTTTAGAATTAGAATGCTGACTTATGGCCACCAAATTTTGTCAAAAGTACCACTGACCTGAGCACAGAAAAAAAACCTGAGGTCAAAGGTCAACCACATAGGTCAAAGGTCCACACACGGGGAATGTACTATAGTTTGATGATATTTGGGGTGGAGCTTGGGAGGCATTTTGTTGGTTAAGTTGGTTGACCAGAATGCTTTATGGTGCTTGTGTGTGATAGTTTCTTTACTTAGCTTCAATTGAGTATGTGATTAAATTGCACCAGGGGGGGGGGGGAGGGTGGTAAGGATAAGCTATCAGTTGGGAAAAAAAGAAGAAATATCTGTGAAAATTGGTATTTTAACAGTTCCCCATAAAAGCAATTATTTTTTTTTAGATACAAAAAATATTTCCCATGCCGTGCGTGATATGTATCAAAAATGCTCAAACTGACATTTTCAAGGAATATGAAAGAAATATATATGCTGTCATAACCAGCATATTCCATTAAAACATTAATCATGATAGTTAGAGTTACCCAAGCAATGTAAAGCCATTTAATTAACAAATCATGTTTATTGTTTCCATATTGTGTATATCAATTTATTAATAGAGAATTCTCAACGCTCAAAAAACGACTGAATTCTGGGACTAAGGCTACTCTTAGAAGACCTAGCATGCCATTTAATACACTAGAACATGTAGCTTTTCAAAGCATTGCTTAGGAATTTGTACCTTCAGGTTACTGAAACACCCTTTTTTGGCTGGCGGCCCAAGGCCTATAAAGCAAACCTTGTAAAAGTGCAAATGAAAAAAAAAAACCAACATTACAGCTCTTGCAAGTGCAACAGAAACTACCATTATGAGGTTATATAAAGGAGTAATCTAAAGCAGATTTAACATCTGAACAGGAGATTAGGCGAAGCTGAGCTCCGACAAGAACTTGACTTCGTAAGGAAAATGGTGAAAAAAAATTAACATAGTGAGAGGGAATGTCAGAGCCGACAACCCACCCCTCAACAGTGATAGCAGTCACTAGAGAATGATACACTTTCAACTGAAATAATACGTGTAAATACAAACCACCAATTGCACTCTACTCCTTTATCAGCTGTATGATACAAAAATCTTGAATGGCGGGCACCATGACGAGGTCTTACAGCCAAAAGGAATATGACTGCAGCAATGTTTTCAAAACAACGGCTGGAGGAGTAACCAAACCGGTGGAAGACTGTAAAATAAATGAAAACGTTGGAGTAATAGACACTAAAAACAGAGTATTAAAGTTTGATAAATCAAACACAAGACAAGAAGATGAATAAGAAAGAAACTTAAATGTAATTCTGCCAATGCACAAAGTATAGCAACAAGAGAGAGACATGCAAATGCGATATTTGACGAGGAGAGCGGACATCGAAGGGGTTGGTTGAAAAACGCCATGGCTTACCATAGTGATTGTATCCAAAACGCTGAATTGCAAACCCAGGGTATCAGATACAAGGTTGGACAGAAAAGATAAAACAAGACTCATGGAGGTAAACTAATGTTATTCTAAAGAGGAAATCTAAAAGTCCAGTGAGGGAAGACCCGTTCCCTAGCTGAGTATGAAGAAGCCCTTTGGTGTGTTTGTGAATTTCATGGATGACGGGGGAGATGCAGCATTATGCTAGGGATAGTATACAGAAGTCAATACAACACTGCTGATCAAATGAGTCTCTAAAAACCAGGTGTAAGAAGTCTCAAAGATGAGAAGACAAATGGTCGTTGGTGAATTCAATTACCGTGAAATAAATTGGGAGACAATGCAATTCGAAATCTGGATATATGAGGCCTTTTTGGATGTGGTGTTAGGGACAACCCATGGCATGGAACAAGAATGTTTTGAAGCTAACAAGACAGGAGTCAATTACTTGACTTATAGTTTCACTTCAAACCCTAATATGCTTGAAGAAGTACATGTTATTGCCTATTTTTAAGCAATAATGGCACTTTTGAAGGGCCCCCCCCCCAATTTTCAAAATTTTTATTATTTTGGCACAGTACCGGCTGGTGATTGTCTGGAAACTATACCTGCGAACGAGAATGTAAAAAAACGTATTTAGGCATACAATAAGCGATTTGGTAAATATAAGAATTTGGGATCCCAGATTGGAACTTAACGGCAGATCTGCGAAATGCTAGGTTTATGTCCGTCCATGATGAAATAGTGCCACCTGCGAGAAAATAACCTCTAACTTGATTTCCTGAACCAATAAAAACAACTACTGGATTAGGCGTATGACACAGCGGGTGTTTTGAATCAATCCCATGAGCATAGAAAAAATGTGCTATACCATTTACTGTACTAAACGATGCCAGATATTTGGTTAAAAAGTTTAAATAAGAAAAGTGTTCCAAAAGTTTAAATTTAAGGAAGAACCACAAGGACATTTCATAATCATGCAAAAACAGCCCTAAG